>PVJA010029182.1:0-26913 GCA_004027025.1 Myocastor coypus | reverse complement strand
AGAACAGCCTGGGCTACAAAAGTGAGCTCAAGGCCAGCCTCAACTGCATAATGAGACCCTGTCTCAAAAAGACAAAAAAAAAGAAATCAACCAGCAACAAATGGTGGAGAGGCTGTGGGGGAACAGGAACCCTTCTCCACTGCTGGTGGGAATGCAGATTGGTGCAACCATTATGGAAAGCAGTGTGGAGGATCCTCACAAAACAAGAATGGGAAGTTCTGTTCAATCCAGCTATCCCCCTACTGGGAATAACATCATACCATAGCAATATCTGTGCACCTATGTTTATAGCAGCCCAATGTGTAATAGCCAAATCTTGGAAACAATCAATATGCCCATCATTTGAAGAATGGTTAGAAAAAATGTGGCATTTTATACAATGGAATACTACTCATCCATAAAGAATGATGTTTGAAGACTTCATATATAAATGGATGTATATTGAACATATACTCATTAGTGAAATAAACCAGACCTATATGTGTAAATATCGTATAGTCTCCCTAATATAAGAACTTTAAAGAAGAAAACAAGAACTTAAGAGCATAACACAGCTGAATGTGTTATGGATTAAACAACGAAGTGACTGGAAGCAGATGAAGCAGAAAATATATCAATAGCAAAACCATGCACTTAAGTACACAGGGTGAATCAGATATTGGTCTCAAGAACCTTCAAAAGGTTCAGCATATTGATTATAGCACAATGTAACGCTAAAACTATGTTTGGAATACATGTCACTCTTGTCTTTTTGATATGTGCTGCTCCTGGTGTAAACTCGTTACTGTCATCCTCTCTCTCAAGAGTAGTACTTGAAAATAAGAGACTGGGCCAAATAACATAGTCTTGACAGGCTACAATTTTGTATTTCCTTGAGTTTCCAAATATCTAAGTCAAAATTGTGTAACTGCTTATATCACATTGTATGGAAAGTTATTAGAATATCAATGATGGTCAGAAAATATCATTTACAAGCTAAGTCAAACATATTTGATGCTCAGAAAGCTAGTGATGATAAGCTCAAGTACCTATGTTATACAGTAATAGTATCACAAAGCTTTTCTGCTGGAGGGCTAAGAATGTAAGTTAATAGACCAAAAATTGGAGAAAAAGAAGGGCTATAAGGATAGCCAATATTTTGGCCCTAGCCCTTCAAGGTCAATAAGAACCAGGATATAAGAGAACCTGTGCTGTAATATCCTATAACTCAGAGGTGTCCCAAATTTTCTGGTCAAGGAGATTATGGGACCTCAGAGGAAAGGGATGAATGAACTATAGTGAGTCTAAGGAGAGTAACCCAGAGAAAAACATTCTCTCAGGCTTTCACAGAAAGCAAACTGGCCAAGCAATGGCTGTGACTCATCCTGAAGGCTGACACTAACAACAGTTCTACAAAGTACTGTCTATGGTCAAAACTTAATCCTGAGGGGATTTGACCCTGGAAGATACAAAAAAAAAAAGGAATGTTTTGTTATACAGGACTTGCTTCAACTTACCCTTGATAACCCAGCAAGAAAAAGAAAAAAAATGCTTAATTACAATGCATGAAACGCAGAGCTAGATTTCTGAGATGAGCTTTAGGAGGCTTAGATTCAATAGCCTCCAACATTACAAGCTTCACTGGTGGCCCACTGCAATTGCAGAACATTTGACTGAGTATGTATCTGTTTCCTCTTAGTCCAAAGAGAAGTATATTCTTTTCCTTTTTAAAATTTTTTTTCTAAGCAACATCAATAGAGAGGTGGGTCATGCCCACACACTGTACTCTGTAGAACGACTGTGAGGACAATATGCAATATGTCAACTTTCAAAAAAAAGAAACGGGAAAAGAAAAAAAAAAGTAATGTTGATTTAAGAGGGTTAATGTTTAATTGTTTGATCAATCTTATATACCTATATCTATTAATCTGAACTGGTCTGATGATAAAAATATGTAATATAACCATTGTTAAATTTAAACAATAAAAATGTTAAATTTTAAAAAAATAAAATAAAATGGTTAGTGTACTATAAAAAAAAAAAAAAGAAAATCAAGTCCTGATGGATTCACTGCCAAATTCTACAAGAATTTCAGAGATCTAATGCCAATAGTCCTCAAACTCTTTAATAAAATTGAAAGAAAAAGAGCACTCCCAAAGCCATTCTTGAAACCTAACATTCTCCTGAATATAAAAACCAGAAAAGGAACCAAACAAAATAGAAAACTATAGGCTAATCTCTTTAATGAACACAGATTTTAAAACTTTCAATAAGATGCCAATAAACAGAAGGCAATAAATAATCAAAAAGGTCATGCATTATGACCAAATACGCTTCATCCTATTGATACACAGATGGCTTAACACATATAACTCAAAAATGTATCACAAACAGAAGCAAGGACAAAAAACACATGATCATCTGAAGAGATGCATAAAAAGCTTGTGCTTTATCCAACATCCTTTCATGATAGAAACATTGAAGAAAATGGGCACAGAAAGACTATCTTATCTCAAAAAAAATTATTCTGACAAACCTACTACCAACATTATACTAAATACAGTAAAACTGAAAGTTCTCCCTCTAAATTCAGAAACAAGACAAGGATGTCCATTGTTTCCACTACTGTTCAACATACTCACTAAAACTTTATCCAGAGGAGTCAAGAAGCAAAAGAAATAAAAGGAATTTGAACAGGAAAGGAAGAAGTTAAATTATCATTTTTGGCAGATGACATGAACCTGGACGTGGAAGACCCAAAACATTCCACCAACAGATTCAAGAATTAATAACCAATTTGGCAATGTAGCAGGATACAAAATCAACATGTAAAAATAACAGCACTCACTTAAAAGAAATTATAAAAACAAAACCATTAACAACAATTATGGGAGTAGTAAGAATTATGAATTTAATTCTTTTTTATTGTGTTGCACAGATCAAGTAGTATGTTCTGTATATTTTTCCATAATGTGCTTTTCACACTGTTGCAAACCTTAGTTATATCCTAGGGCAAAGAGTAGTACCTAAAATAAATGAAGGAACCATCCTTCCCCTTTCCTTTGTCTCTCTTAGAAACACATTGATAGGACTCCTATCCTAGCCTGCCCTATCACTTCTAGAATTTGAGTATAACTTTTGCTCTCCAGGCTTTTAAAGCACAAGATATTAGTAAAATCTGGGAAAGTAACCAAAACTCATTGAATGTTCCTCACCAATGCCCCTTTCACCTTCCCAGGGCATTGGCTGTCCCATATTCATTCCTTGTCACCCAGAGGGTGGAGGCAGGGCCTTCCCAGGTCTTTATACCACTGCCAGTCTCTCCTCACCAGGCTGAGATGGAAGCTTTGAGCACCATAAGTGGTATTGCACAGTGCCAGCTGTCATTGCCTGGCTTTACTTATAGGGAGGACACAAGGCTTCCTCTACACAACACTAGAAAGCTGAGTCCATAGAGGTCTTCTGTTTTTTACCTGGTCAGGTATTTAGAACATCTTTTCTTATCTATGTACTATTCCAATCTCTAACTTGCAGTTATGAGGAAACTGTTTTGTAATGGAAGCTCTTCAGTGATGGACTAAAAAGTGTTGAATAAAATCTATGTTTGCATTTTGAAAAAAAAAGAAATATTAAATACTTAGGATTTTACCTAATAAAAACAGCAGAAGACTTCTACAACAAAAACTACATAGAATCTGTTCCTGAATGGGCAAAAGCAATATTACCAAAATGGCTATACTTTAAAACTTACATACCGATATAATGTAATTCCAATCAAAATACTAACATCACAGAACTAGAGAAAACAATTTTAAAATTCATATGAAACTGGAAGAGAGCCAGGTGTGGTAGTGCATGCCTGTAATCCCAGCACTCGGGAGGCTGAGGCAAGAGGATTGGTGTGAGCTTGAGACCAGCCTGAGCTACAAAAGTGAGCTTAAGGCCAGCCTGAACTGCATAGCGAGACCCTGTCTCAAAAAGACAAAAAAAAAAAGAAACTGGAAGAAACTCAGAGCAGCAAAAGCAATCCTGGTTAACAAGTGACATCACAGTACCCTGGATTTGAAGTCATATTACAAAGCTACAATGATAAAAGGCATGTTACTACTGGTATAAAAACAGTTACGTGTATTAATGGAACAGAACAGAGGATACAGAAACAACACCAGGCACATTTAGCTATTTAATCTTTGGCAAAGCAGACAAAAACCACAATGGAGGAAAGAGCTCTTTAACACATGGTGCTGGAGAAACTGGCTATCAAAATGCAAAAAAGTGAATGTAGATGAATATATCTCAACACGTACTAAACTAAAATCAAAACAGATCAAAGATCTAAAACAGAAACACTCTACTGGAAGATAAAATGGTAAAACTCTTTAAGTCAGAGGCATAAGCAAGCTCTTTCTAAAACAGAACCTTAACAGCACAAGAAATAGTACCGAGAATTAGCAAATGAGGTAATTGCAAATTAAAAGGCTTTTGTACAGCAAAAGAAACAACCAACAGAGTAAAAAAAATAATAATAATAACTTAAAGAACGTGAAAATAATTTTTGTCACCTACTCCTCAGAGGATTAATATCTATCTAGTTATACAATAACTCAAAAAAATCAGATCTCTCCTAAAATAAATGACTCAATCAAAAACTGAGCAATCAAAATGAATAGACATTTCTCAGAAAAAGAAGTACATATGGTCCATAAACACATGAAAAAATGTTCAAAATAACTGGCCATTACAGAAATGGAGTTTTTTTTTTCTTGGTTCAGAACTTTTGTTTATTTATTTATTTTCATGGCCAGCTCAGCCTGCTCTGATGGCAGGGCTGGTGCAGCATGTGGTGCTGGGGATGGAACCGGTGGCCCCTGTAGCCGCCCCCTAAGCAGGCGCTTTAGACCACTGAGCCATCCCGCCGGGTCCCACAGAAATGGAGATTTAAACAACACTGACATTGAAACTTACTCCAGAAAGAACAGCCATCAAAAAGAAATCAAATAATAATAAATACTGGCAAGATTGCAGGGAACAAGCAACCCTTCTGCATTGTTGATAGGAATGTAAAATAGTACAAACACTAGGGCTCAGCGGTCTAATCTTTGGCCTAGGCAAGCTCAAGGACTAGGGTTTGATCCCTAGTACTGCATACCTTGCTGCCCTCCCCACCCCTGGGCATGCTGAGCTGGCCAAGAGTGGGCATGGGGGTGCATGCCTCTAATCCCAGCACTGAGGAGGATGAAACATGAGGATCAATGCAAGTGTGAACTTCATAGTGAGTCCCTGTACCAAATACAAGAAATTTAAAAACAAAGAAATAATATAGATTCCTAAAAATAATAAACAAATAAAAATAAAATTTCATTTGACTCAGATATTTCCCTGCTAGTATTGTCTAGAAAGAGTTAAAGACATCATATTACACTGATGCATGGGTGGCTATGTTTATAGCAGCATAATTCATAATAGCAAAGTCATGGAAGCAGCATATATGCCCATCAACAGATGAATAGATAAGGCACATATGGTATTTAAACACCATGGAGTACTACTGTGCCATAAGGAAAGATAAACTTAAGTTATCTGTAGGAAAAGAGATGTATGTTGAGGCCATAGTTTTGTTTTGTGAGTTTCTTTGTTTGGTTGTTTTTTTTAGGACAGAGTCTACAGTGTCTGCAAGGTCTCACTAAATATATCAGACTCATGGTGATCCATTTGTTTAGCCTCCCAAGAGCTAGGATTACAGGTGCACACTACCACGCCCCATCTCAATCCCTGTTTCAGCACACTGTGGGGGTGGGGCCAGCATGGCGTGCTGGGATCAAACTCAGGCCCCTGCATCTGTCTAAATAGGCACTTTCATCTGCTGAACTATTTGACTGGCCTGTGTTTTGTTTTTGAGGCAGTCTCATTAGCTCAGGCTATCCTTGCACTCACTATGTGGCACAAGCTGACCCTGCCTCAGCCTCCCAAGTGTTGGGATTACAGGTATGCACTCTCATGCCCCACTAGAGAACATAATTTTAATTGAAATAAATCAGATATGCAATCTTAAATATCACATGGTTTTTATTATATGAGAAATGCAAAATACAGATAGCAAGATACAAGATAAGATGAAGTAAGGAGATAAATTTTTTGAAATGGGAAGATCAGGAGATGGATCAAAGGAGTGAAGGAGGGGAGGTAAAGCTATTAAAAAATGAGGTGTGCTACAAATAGATACTAATAATTAAAAAAAAAAAGAAAAGAAAAACGACCAGCCAGATAGCCCAATTGAATAAAACACCTGCTTAAGCAGATGTAGAGACAGGGTTTGAGTTCAATCCTTGCTGTGCCATGCTGTCCCCGCCCCCAGAGTGCACTGAGTAAACGATTGACACTGGGCTTGGTGGCATGCCCCTGTAATCCCAGTGCTTGGGAGGCTAAAACAGGAGGATTACTATTAGTCTGATGTGTGTAGTTAGGCCCTGTAGACCCTGTACTAAGTACATATTTAAAAAAAAAAAAAAAAAAAAAAGGCTCTACTACATGTTCCTACCATTTAAAATAAAATACTATAAAATTCTCTTCACAAAAAAAGTATAAAGAGAAATCTTTGATACAAAAAGAAAAAGCAACTAGAGAGAAAATGAAACATTTTTTATGTTATCTTATTTCCATCTCAAACTATATAGCTTGTTTCACTAAAAATGACTCAGACTCTATTAAGGTTACAAATACACTAAAAGTATCAATAGTAATAAGTGTTTCTTTATTCTATATAACATGCATGTCTCATAAAAGACTTATCTCAGCATTTGATAATTAAATATCAGTGACATGGCTTGCATAACCAGTAAATAACTAATTTAAAAGACATTTAAATTTTTCATTATCTTTTCTGAAGTTCTTACCACATGTAAAAGAGATATGAAACTATTTCTCCAGTGAAATCTAGATTAATCTTTAGAAACAGGTTCAATATAAAGGGTAACTGATAATATTTAAATTCAGTAGATAAAAATGACATTACCATATTAAATTATTTTACATTTCACATAAGCTATTATGTTTATTGCTCTCTTGACTTTACTATTAAATAAGTAGCAGAATATATAATTCTCCCATCATTGTACTTACCAAAAATTCAATTTTCCTAATATTTACTCCATAAATATTTGTCCAGAGTTGCTATGAACCAGGGTTGTACATGCTGAAATGCTGCCAACTCCACAACTACACACTATTTAAATATACTTAAGTGCTATAGCTTCTGTAGAACACATTTGTATCACCACCTTTTTCAAAGTATCTTTGTTTTTATAAATATACTAGTTTTGATAACTATGAAAATTCAATTTATGGTTATGAACTTTTGTGGGAAAGTTATAAATTATTCTTTAAGACATAAATGTGCTTGCTTGTTATCAAATTTATTTTTCTGTATAGCAATATCAGTGTATCGAAGAAAGCATAAGTTACTTTAAACCTCTAAGACTTACCTGAAATAGGAATATTCTGTGAAACTGACAATTGCACATCTCCGGTTCCTGGTGGCATGTCAACAACTAAATAGTCCAGTTGCCCCCAATGGACCTAAAAACCAAGATAACATAAAAAATATTATTGTATAACAAGTACAGTGAATAGTGACGTGAACAAAATTACAGAGTTAATAAAAAATCTAAAATAATGACTACCATGAGTCATCTTCAGGTGCCTGGCACTAAGGTGCTGAGGACTAAAGATACAAGATTGAGTGTCAACTTACTGTTGCCAATAGACTTTTGAATGATAAATGTAAATTGAGACAGGAGAACCTTGTGCTCCCCAAAAGGTACTTCTACCCCATAGCTTCCCCAGACACTCTGTAGCTCTCCTCATTTCAGTTTGTGAGGGGGTGCCCCCCTACATAGGCCAAAGAGAAAGTCTGGCAGTGCACATGCACACACTCACCTGTTCTCCTTTTAAAGAAACTTCCCCATACTCACAGTGGATTCAGCCTATATGCTATTCCTATTATATTCCAGCATAATCCTTAAGTCTCTTGCAGATGGCATAGTCATGCATATTTGTGATTTCTACATTATGTAGAACATGCTGAACTGGCACAAAAAGGCCACTGGCACAAAAAGCCACCAGCATTCAGGGTTGTTAACACTCAAGGTGGCTAGCACAATAATAATGGGCCCATTTCACAGTGATCTTCTAGGCAGGGCAAATTATTTATAAGATAAGAGCATAGCCTAGGACATAGTATAGCTCATATTTTGACTAAGAAGGTCCTTTTTGTTCTGTAAAGCTTTTTTGTTTTGTTTTGTTGTGTGTATGTTTGTGTAATTTTTCCTTGATTAAAATAAAACACCAATAGGGGCCCAGCAGGATGGCTCAGTGGTCTAAAGTGCCTGCTTAGGAAAGCTTGGGCAGCTGCAGGGACTGCGGTTCAATCCCCAGCACCACATGCTGCGCCAGCCCTGCCCTCAGAGCAGGCTGAGCTGGCCATAAAAATAAATAAACAAACAAACAAAAGTTCTGAAACAAGAAAAAAATAAATTCTTTAAAAAAAAAAAAAGTAAAACACCAATAATGAAAATTAAAACTAAATAATAAATGGAAACAATGCTTTGTAAATAAGGAGGGGAAGAGGGGTTAAAAGGACAAAAGCAGAATGGGATGGGAAAATAAGACAAAGGATATATCATGTACAGGTGCAAATCCTCTATGATGAATATGATCGTTGTAATCCCTACATACCAATAAACTTAATTAAACTTAAAATAAATATGTAAAATGATCAGCACTGGGCCTGGCCTATAATAAACAACAAAAATGACAGGTCAACAAGGTCACAAATATGCTAAATATTACATGCTACATTATTTACATATATCAAGACATCACATTGTATCTCACAAATATAAAAATCATATTTCTTCAATCATACATAATATTAATTTCTGGAAAAACTCACTGGCTAATGCACAAATTGGCTTTAACAATGAATACTGCATCCCAATGATGACTAGATAAATATTTGTTTATTACCTGTGATTGCCAGGAAAGACCCACTTTGCTTTCCAACCACGTTGGCTAGAAACGAAAATAGTCGAAGGCTGCTGGTGGTGAACATTTTAGAGCTTTTCTATGCATGCTATAGGTTCCAGATTATTAGCATTTAAAACTATCCTTTGTATGGTTTTTGGAGGTGAATCCCATCCTCTCTGATTGGATATATTAAAGTCCTATCCCCCAGTATTTCAGAATGCAACTTCATTGGGAAGATAAGAACTATTAAGTTAAAAATGAGCTCAACCAAACAAACAAAAAAATGAGCTCATTTGGGTAGATACTAATCCAAGATGACTGGTGTTCTTAAAAGAAAAGGAAACTGAAACACTGTCATATACAGAGAAGTCAGTGTGAAGACTCAGGGTGGGGACAAGTGAAAAGAAGAGAAGGGGAAGGGAGAGGGAGAGGAAAGAAGGTGGCATTACTCATTTGTAAGCAAATGAATACAGCTGTAGACCACAATGCTAAGTGAAATAAATCATACATGTAAGCTTGAAAATTGCATGGTTTCTTTATATGAGAAACCCAAAGCACAAAGAAAGAGCAAAATAAAACATAACAGGAAGACAGATCTTTTGTAAAGTGGAAAGGGACCAAGACATGGGGAAGAGGGGAAGGTAGGGAAGAGAGAAGGTGGGGAAAGTATTAAGATTAATTATGTACATGTACCAACTCCCCAGGATGAATATAATCATTATGTGCTGCAAACATGCACTAATAAAAATACTTAAAACATCCTAGTTCTTTCTTTCTGGGAATTTTTTTAAAAAGCAAAATTTAGCTATAAAATCAAGTCTGTAATGCTCAGATTTGACTTAGATAGGTCTTAACACTATCACTATCTTTTCACCTTAGAAAGTCTTCCCTTCCAAGTTTCTGGTCTCTGTGAAAGACCTCAGAATCCTCTCAGTTGCCTAAAGCAGAAAGGTGAAATTATACTTAAGTATGTTTCTTATTCCTCCTCAGGACCCCCACCTACTCTATTAAAAAAATCTTTCAAAGGCATCCCTGTCTCACCTCTACTGCTAAGAAGCCATCATCATCTATCACTTTAACAAGCTTCCCAACCACTTTCTCTGCTCCACCACTGCCTATTTCCCTAACAACAATTAAAAAAAAAATAAAGCCCAATGGTGCTTTCTCTGTTTGAAACTCTTTAGCCTTTAGGATAGAGTGTGAGCTCAGTTTCAGAACATTTTGTCTAGTCTTCACTCATCTATCCTCATTCTTTAGATCCTAACTTAAAATTCATTTGCTTGGGGAAATATCTCTCAACATCGGATTAGATACACTGTTCTACTATTTACATCACCTAATCACTCATTCACCTAAGACATGTTTGAGTACATGCTGTATTTTTGGACACTGAGTTAAGTATTACTAATTAAGTGGTATATGATCTCTCCTTGTAGAACTTACAAAATATAGAAAAGGATATTAAACAGATAATCACCTAAATATATATATACATAATATATATATATACACGTATATATGGTGAAATTATACTTAAGTACGCTTCTTATTCCTCCTCACGACCCTCAGCTATTCTGATATATATATGTATATATATGCATATATATATATTTCCATATATATATACATATATATATATATATATTTCCAGTTTGATAAAAACAAGAAACACTGTGAAGACAGTAAAATGTGCAAAGGAAAGAACTTTGTGAACTGAAAGATCAATATGGCTGGAGGACATTGAATGAGAAGGGTGTCATTTTACTCTCATTCCATGATTCATCCTCCTATAAAACTGAGGTAGAAGCCCTTAGTAAGAAATAGACACATAGAAGATACTTGATGAGTTTTCTTTCTAGGTATGAATGAGTAAATGAACACATGCAAAGTTCTGAGTCTCTTTATCTCACTAGAAACTATGCATACAATAGCACGTTGCCTTGTAAAAGAATGTATATTATGCATTTTTCATATAATCATTTTTAAAAATAAAAATCTTTAATGAGATTAGGACAATCTCATTAAATTTTAATGAGATTCATTCATATGCTAACATTCATTCATATGCTAACATTCATTCATATAACAGGTATCTAAAGAAAAGTATCCAGTTAGAAGACCTACTGAGTGGACATATCCTGTAAGGTTATGGCAATTCATGGAATAGCTAAGATACCCACACACCCTTTCCTAAAGAGAAGCCATAAGTCTCTCTCCTTCCAGGTCATTGTTTTTCTTCAAAACATATACCAGTATGTGATACTATAATATGGTACATCTTTTAGGAACTCTATACTATCTCACAAATACATGTACTTAAACTGATACAACGTCATATATTATGAGAATGGGCAAATGATGAACATTAACTAGTTTGCTTTCAATATATGGTTCTTTGATTTGAAAAACAGTTACCTGAGGTTACCCAACAGCTACCATCTATGAAACTATCTCCAAAAAAAGATAAAGACACTTTTTATTCTCTAGCTTCAGTACTAAAACTGCCAGTACTGGCAGGCTGACAAGTCTCTTTGTTTTAGAGAACACCAAGTGACTGATGCCAACAATTTGTCATTGTTTTCCCTGGCATTTAATCATATTTATCATGTTACCTCCAATTTCTCATTTCAGAGAACTAAAGTTCCAAGGAACCAAAAATAGTTCACTGTTAAGGCAATTTATTTTGAATGGCTCTTAAATTGAGTTTAAACTATCTGAAAAAAGAACCTGGCTCAGCAACCTCATTATATATACAGTATGCTCTCCATAAAGTCTTGGTGATTGGAACTAGAAGTGAATCCAGATTTGGTATAGCCAAGAGCACATACAATTTGAGTAGTCCCCTCTAAGAATAAAAGTATAAAATTATGGATGCAAAGTTAGGTAGAAACATTAATACTGATATTCCTCAACTTATGATAGGGCTATTTTCCCATTATTGAAAGGATCACGAATCAAAAAAATGCATTTCACTACTGTTATGGTTTGTATCTAGTTGTCCCCCTAAAACCTCATGCAGTCATAGAGTGGCTTCTAGAGTTTGTGGTTAATTCATGGTCCAATGCTGGGATTATGAGTGTGACTGCCACACTCATCCTGGGACAGATAATCTGCATCACAATGTAAGAAGTGGGAGAGAGGATAGCTAGCAGCCCCAGTTGTGGCTTTGCTCTTTGCTGCTTTCCACTGCCAGTAAAGGCTACCCTCTGCCTTGTGCCTCTCTACCTTGGAGCCAGCTGAGTATGGACTGAAACCTCCACTAACTATGAGCTAAATAAACCTTTCCCTCTTTACTTCTGGGTGTTAGGTGTTTTGTCCGAGGAAAGAGAGAAAAATAACTAAATAACTATTCTGGGGGCCAGCCAAATAGCCCAGCAGATTAAAGCACCTGCAAGCAGGCATAGGGGCCAGGGATTCAATCCCCAGGCTTGCTGTGCTGGCCCAGCTCCTGGGGCACATTGAGACAGCAATTGAGACTAAGCACATGCCTGTAGTCTCAGCTCTTGGGAGGCTGTAAATAGGCAGAACACGATCAGTCCAATCTAGTAATGAGACCCTGTAGACTCTTCCTTAAAATCAAAAACAAACAAAACAACGACAACAACAACAAAAAAAACTACTCAGAGAGACTGAGGCTGGAGAACTGCAAGTTTGAACATAGCCTGGGCAACTTAGTGGTTTAGTGAGACCATGTCTCAAAATAAAAATAAAAAAGGAAAAGGATGGAGGTATAGCTCATTGTGAATGAATTCAATCCCTAGTGTGTCTGTCTCTGTCTCTCTGTGTCTTTCTCTATTTCTGTCTCTATCTCTCTGTCTCTTTCTCTCCCTCTCTCCCTCTCTCCCTCTCTCTCTCTCTCTCTCTCTCTCTCTCTCTCTCACACACACACACACACACACACACACACACATGCATGCACTGTATTTCACACAACTAACCTGACAAACATTAATAACCTATCAGCACAGTAACCTGGTATACTGCAAGTACTGGGCTTTTATTCCCATAATTACATGGTTATGTGGGATCTGTGGTTGCTACCACTGCCTAACATTAATGAGAGACCATATATCACTGACCAGGGATAAGATTAAGTTCCAAAATTCAAAGTGGTCCTACCGAATGTGCATTTCTTTCCCACCATTGTAAATTGAAACAATCTTAAGTCTACCTTAAGTAAGCACAACCTGTATTTATTCAGAATGTTAAAACACACACAACATAAAAATATGAGAGGCTTAAAGATTCAGTTCTCTTCTTTAAAATCTCTTGGATGACAACAGTGTAACCTCACTGCAACCTGGTTTCCTTCGCCACACAGAATATGAGACAATGCCCTCTCACAGGACCCATGTAAATGTGAGACCTTGAGCTGAAGCTTGGTAACCTCTTATGAAATCACCTCAGTTCCCTCTCCTGATGCACACTTTAAAGAAGCCCAGCAGGAGAGATGAGTCGATTTAGAAGCAGAGTTGCCAAGGTAGCCCAGAGGCCTTGAGGATAAAGAAGGAGCCCTGCCAGAGAACTTCAGCAATGCAACTACAAAGTCAAATATGTACATCAAACTGAAGGAGAGAGAGGCAGATAAAATGGGAGACACTAAAACAGAGCCAGAACTTATTCCTCCTGTCTAACTGGCACACAGTAGTTTACCAGAAGTATATTGGATATGCATTGAAAAGCAGCTGAAGAGAGGATTTTGAGTGTTCTCATCATAAAGAAATGATAAATTTTTAAGTTGATGAATATGCTAATTAGTCTGATTTGACTGTTACACAAGATATACATATATCAAAACATCAGATATATCCTTTAAATATGTACAATCATGTGGCAATGTAACATGAAACTTATAAAAAAAAACACAGAACCTGGATACTTGAGGAATACACTGGGGCAAAAGCAGGTAGTTAAGACCTGAGTATGCAAAGAGAGACTTCTCATTATGGTTCTTTAGTATAGAAATACATAAATAACCTATATTTCCCTATCGTGTCTTTGAAATATGCTTTTGAATCCAAATAAAATGCAGTCCCTGAACTTTTGCCCAAAGCCATTCAAATAACATTAGAAGAGGTTTTTTGTTCATTTGTTTGTTTTTAATTTGCCCTTATAGTGAAATATGTATCTGGTCTTCATGCTCCACCCCCCCCCCATTTCCTGACTTATCATTCTAAAATCCTTGGAATCTCCTGATTGGTCTTTTGTATGATAAAGAGATGACGGATGGCTGGAGGCTCCTACATATCTTCAGGATAGATGATAGTTGCCAGGGAAACTAATCTTGTAATCAAAGGGTTGGAATTTTTGGTTCTAACCCACCTGCAACCTCCAGTTAAGGGAGAGGGGCTGAAGGCTGAATTGAAAAATCAATGATATAATCAATCATACCTATGTAATTAAGCTTCTTATAAAAATCCAAAGGAAGTTGAGTGTGGTGGTACACATCTGCAATCCCAGCACTCAGAAGGCTGAGGTAGGAGTACTACAGCAAGTCTGAAGCCACCCTGGGCTACAGTGAGTTCAAGGCTAGCCTAAGCTACGAAGTGACACCCTGACACCCTCTTTCAAACACACACACACACACACACACACACACACACACACACACACCCTCAGGACGACATTCTGAGGCCTTCTGCATAGCTAAACCTGTGCAGGCTGTTTGAGGGTGGCTTATCAGTAGAGGAGACAAAAGCTCTGAACTCCTTTGCCATACTGTGTACTATGTATCTCTTCCATCACTGTATCTCTTCCAATTTGCTGTTCTCCTTTATAATGAATGAGTAAATATAAGTAAAATCATCCCCTAAGTGTTTGTGCAAGCTTAGCAAATTAATCAAACCCATTGTTGTTTTGGGGGAACCTCAATTTACAACCACTCAGATGCAGTGGCTACAACCTGTGCTTGCAACTGACATCTAAAATGAAAACAATACTGTAATACTAAGACTTCAATCTGTTAGGTCTAACGCTATCTCCAGGTATATAGTGTCAGAACTGAACTGAATTAACACCTGCTGTACAGTCTGCTGGAGAAGTGCTTAATGTAAAAGCCAAGATAAGAGAAACTGGCTTTGTTTTTCATCTCCACAATCCAATACATATACATGCATTTGTCACCACAAATAACAACTATGAAACTTTTTATTACTCCTTTATATTGCTAAGTTATTCAACATTTGAAGTTTTTGCCACCAGGAATAATTACTGAATCTCTTTATTTTTCTTTCTCTTTTTCCAACTTTATAAAGGGAAAAAGAGTCCAAAATACAATAAGGCAGATAGCAGGCTAACATGTTTTCTCCAAATAATAATTTACATTCAAAATAATGTCCATCGACATAAGAGAAATTCAAAGGCTCGGATAAAGAAAAATTTCTTTTCTGAGGTATGACTGGTAAACAAGATTTCATCTTATATTTGGACAAATATAAATAGCTGTAGACAAAGAGGATTTTGGAAATGTAAGATATGGTGAATGTAGTACTATGAAGGTGGTCTCATATCTCTGCTTCATGATTTCTCTATTATTTTTTGATCACAGCTTTTTCCTTTCCTTTAGGATTTTAATTCTTAGCTATTATTTGGCTCAGCAGTTACACTCTGCCTGCCTGTCTTGGCAATGATCTTTCCTCAACCCACCTTGTTCAGTCTGCCTCTTCTGTTATTTTCACCTCACTCACACTGACCTTGCCAGTGGAAGATGAGAGCTGCAATACTTTACCTTTGCTCTGTAGAAGCATATGTTGATCCTGTGGCCTTACACTTGGCTTGGGTAGTGCTGCTGATAGAAACTGCCACCCTGAATGTTAATAGTGGAAAAGTACTTAAAACTACCAAAGAAACCAAAAATGGAACTGCAGCCCACTTGTGGAGCTGAACTATTTTGTACTTACAACTCAGCTATTTGCATATGCACTCCCTGTGTCTTTTACAGCAAGCCTGATGACTGCTGTGCTGATATACTTAACAGACGTATTCCTAGAAGAAACTGATTCATCTCTTTGCCCATGTTTTTACCATATTTATCATAACTGTATTCCTTGAAGGTCATGTGCTGGAAGCCTGGTCCTCAGTATGGCAGAGTGGGCAGGTGGTATAGCCTAGTATAAGATAAACAGATCATGGAACAATTAAAATTGCCTTGAAAGGGATTAATGCTGTTCTTGCAATGTGAGTTAACCATCTAAGTAGGGTAAGCTTGGCCCCAGATCTCTCTGGCTTCCTGCCTCACTATGTAATCTCTCCCTTTTTTACATGTTGCCATCACAGCATGTCCCACCAGGTTTGGTTTCATGCCTTCACCAGGGACCAAACAGATGGCAACACCTGATCTTGGACTTTGAGTCTCTAAAATCATGAGCTAAATAAACCTCTATTCATTATAAATCATCCAGTGGGCCAGCCAGGCAGTTCAGCAGACTAAAGGACTTGTTTAGACAGGTGAAGGGACCAGGGTTTGATCCCTGGCACCACATGCTGTTCCTGCCCTAACCTCAGGGTACACTGAGACTGGGTGTGGTGGTATGCCCCTGTAATCCCAGCACTTGGGAGGTTGAAACAGGAGGATCACTATAAATCTGATCTGTGTAGTAAGATTCTATAGACCCTGTACTAAAAAAAAAAAAAAAAAAAAAAAAAACTAAAAAAAAAAACCTTTATAAATCATTCAACTTATAGAATTTTGTTATTGTAAAAGATAAATATGGATTAAAAATTATAATGGATGATGTGTTTAATCTAGTCTCAGCACCATGATCAAATTTTCCAGGCCAATTATCAAGCTTCTGAGATTTTTGATTGAACTAATTTTCAGGATCCAAAATGAATATTCCAGCTCTAAAAATTCCTAATGACTTTAATATATAACTTTTTTAAAAGAATTTTTTATTTATTTATTTTTTTCTTGTTTCAGAACTTCTGTTTGTTTATTTATTTATTTTTATGGCTCGCTCAGCCTGCCCCGAGGGCAGGGCTGGTGCAGCATGCAGTGCTGGGGATCGAACTGTGGTCTCTGCAGCCACCTAAGCTTTCCTAAGCAGGCGCTTTAGATCACCGAGCCATCCTGCTGGGCCCCGACTTTAATATATAACTTTCTTGAAAATTTTAATATATGCTCTCTAACAGAAGGGCATTTATAGATATTTTTGTATTCTTCTTTCATATCTAGTCCTCTTCATAAAGTCTAACCAGTATTTAATCACGACAACTGAATGACTCTACAAATCAAATTGCTGCTTATAATCTTATTATACAATGAAAATCAAAATCTTTGTCATGTGAGGTGCTTTTAAATACAATATAAATATCTAAAATGGAACAAAAATGATTTTCTTTATGTCTAAAATAAGGGCTTTGCTCTACCTACTAATCTATTTATAAAATCATTTCATTTTTTCTACAAAAGGAAAAATGCTACCAAAAAAGTATTTAATATATCTCACAGTAAAGTTTTCAATAAAAAAATTTTTACTTCATTTATGGGCTACTCATCTGTGGAAATAAATGATGCAACAAAATATAACAGATTTATCCCATAGATTAGTCTAATAAGAGTTGACCCAGTTATAAGAAGAGAACACAGTAAAAGTGCCCTAATTCATTTTCTTTCTTTTATTTTTTAATTTTCTTAAACCTTTTTCTTTTATGTATTTAGTACAGAGTCTAGAGATTCACTACACAGATCAGACTCTTAGTGATCCCTCTGTTTTCAGCCTCCCAAGTGCTGGGATTACAGGGGCACCCCACCACACCCAGTCTCAGTTGCTGTCTCAGCATGCTCAGGGGCAGGGCTGGCACAGCATGCCAAGGATCAAACCCAGGTCCAGGTGCCTGCCTAAGCAGGTGCTTTAGTCCAGAGTCTTGTGGCCAGTCCTTCATTTTCAAATATCTTCCTTTCTATAGCAAAAAGAGGTGAAAGTAAAAGGACAGTTGGTTAAATTCCTCCAAACCCAAATCATAGCAGACTATGTCTTGACAAAGAAAATAGCATTCCTCTTCTTTTCCTCTAAATCTTCCATTTCCTTAGTTGTTTGTCCAGCTAGCTGAGATGTGAGCCAGGCTGATGCTGATGACATGGTAAAACATCAGGCCACAGAGAACTTGCTATCTAAACACTGACACATAGGCCAATATTCAGTATCTCTGAACCTATGTCCTGAAACATTTAAAATAAGTTACCCCACAGATGCCTATGCAAATTCATAGTATAGGTAAAACAATAAAATTTCAAATCTATAACTAATGATGCTACAACAAAGGTAACAGTGCTTTAGTTATTCATAGGACCACCTCTCTTAAAGTTCTGCTTTTGCAACTGCTTATATGTACAGATGTTCATAACCTAGAAGTAGACGCTATTGAAGAATAAGACTAATAAAGAGGTCTAACATACTGTAAATCTGCTTGAAAATTAGATGTACTTAAGAAATCACCAAACTGGATACAGTAACCCATACCTTAGATACCAACTACTCAGAAGGCTGAGGGAGGATTAAAAATTGAGACTAGCCTGAACAACAATAGCAAGATCAAAAGAAAGAAAGAAAGAAAGAAAGAAAGAAAGAAAGAAAGAAAGAAAGAAAGAAAGAAAGAAAGAAAGAAAGAAAGAGAGAAAGAAAGAAAGGAAGGAAGGAAGGAAGGAAGGAAGGAAGGAAGGAAGGAAGGAAGGAAGGAAGGAAGGGAAAGAAAGAAAGAAAGAAAGTCTTTTTTTAAAAAAAAATATGTTCTTCATATACTTAAAAGACTAAAGTTTCAAAGTTGTCATCATCTTCCCTATCCCAGTAGGAGTAACAAGTCACTTAACCTGATTTAGGAAAACTTTTCAGACATAGTATCTTAATAAGGAAAACTACAGGACTATAATACATTTTTTAAAAAATCCTTAGGAAAAAAAAATGTACATTTGAAAAAACTGAGGACCTGAAGGCATGGAATTGTGGCTGCCACAGAAGATGCTCTTTGGAGCCTTGCTAGGTGTAGGCCCACACAACATTCAGGCTTTAGGGCTCTTATGGCATCAGAGCACTTGTGGGACCCTAACTCTAGGAGACCAGCCTGCCCAACACACTGTGTGCAAGGGATGTCTACAACATGTCCCACCCAAGCATATTTTTTAGTTCCAGCCACCTGCCAACTGAGGTTACACCACCCTTTGGAGATTTAAGGTTCCTTCAGGAGAACTGAGTTGGTGAATGGGGAGGAGGGAGCAAGGTGGGCCCATAGGTAACAGGTGGAGAAGAGCACAGGGAAACGGAAGTTACCTAGAGCGTACATTGCTCACATACAATTGCTATAACATAATCACTATAATCTTCATTTATTCAGAGAAAAATACTTTAAAATACTGACAAAAATATTAAGTTATATAATTTGTCAAGGTCATACTATTGATAAATGACGGAGCAGGGAGCTTAGTCCATGACTTGAATCATATTCCCAAGCTTCCAAACTATGGGGTACAGCATTATTATTCTCCAGTCCTTGAAAGTTCTGCTAGCAAAACCTCATCATCCTAATAGCATGAAAATTTTATTGTATTACTGTGTCAGTATATAAAATAGGTATAGCTATACCCAAAAATAGGTATAGGTAGACCCAAAGACAATTTACGTAGACAAAATAAGGCAGAAATGAAAGAATTATTTGTTTTCTTTCCCTTTTCTGGTTTCTTAAAATTCTTCCCATCCCCTCCCCCTCTCCCTATCTGCTTTCTCTCCCTCTCCCTACCATTAAATTCAGGCTAGTGTGTGTGTGTGTGTTAGTTTGTTGTTTTTTGTTTGTTTGTTTTTAGAGACAGGCTCTTTTGAAGGACTATGGGGTGACTCTCCCTGAGAGAGGAACAATTATCTCCTTTTGGATGAGCCTGACCCTATTTCCATGTATTGATATATACAGAGCTGGCTAGGACTTTTTTTTTATTCCTTCAGTTGGCTTTAAGCAATATATATCAGTCTAGCTGAGGGTTGAGGTCATCTTTGAACACGGAAGACAAGTTTCACTGGAACCCTCACCCACTGCTCTCTTGCTTGAGCCAGGATGAGAAGGGATGAAGAACCAATACTCCATGCTACAGGCTGGGATCAAGCCTCAAGATAGAGGCTGTGATTTTCTGGGGCCTGAAAAATTTTACATCAGAACTAAAGCATGGACTCTAAAACATTAGATATTATGTCAGCTGAGTAATGCAGATTACTCTTTCTGCATATCCTTCTCTCTATATATTGCAGAGGGGATTTCCAGCCTCCTACCTAGCCCAGCTCGCAGCACTCACCTACTTCCTGCCAGTCCCACAATTACTCCTCTTTAAGCCACTCCTTTCTTCATGAATCAATGAAACCCAGGTTCAGCCTTGGGTTGAGGCCTTGGTTTCAGGCAGCCATCATTATGGCTGGACTCAGGACCACTTAGCTCCCCGTAACTACAACTATGCCTTAAGCTTTTTATTCTCTGGTTTGTGGTGGGTGTGGTACATTGGAATTAATCTGTAAGGATCCCAATAATTTATCTGTGGGATTATAAATACAAACTTCCCAGCCTGAGACAAGGACTAGAAAAAACCTTATTATTATTTCTTCTTCTTTTCTTCTTCTTCTTTTCTTCTTCTTCTTCTTCTTCTTCTTCTTCTTCTTCTTCTTCTTCTTCTTCTTCTTCCTCTTCTTCTTCTTCTTCTTCTTCTTCTTCTTCTTCTTCTTCTTCTTCTTCTTCTTCTTCTTCTTCTTCATCTTCTCCTCTTCCTCCTCCTCCTTCTTTTTTTTTTTTTTAATATCTTTGGTTGTTATAGAGTAGTGATCCTTCTGTTTTCAGTCTCCCCAGCATTAGGATTACAGGTGTACACCACCATTTCTGGACTCTGTGGCTGGCTCAGCCTGCCGTGGAGGCAGGGCTGGCAGGACATATGGTGCCAGGATCAAACAGGTCCCCATGCTTACCCAAGCTTACCTAAGCAGGCACTTTAGACTTCAATACACTATATAGCCTACACTGGCCCAGAGCTCACAATAATCTTCCTGCCTCAGCCAAGTGCAGATTTTGTTTTAAATTAATAATTATTATCCTGTCAATCATTTACATGAGAAAACTATATGGCACAATCATTTAAATAAAAGTAGATAGCCTATAAAGTATAAAAATAGACAAAATATAGTACTTTCAGATTTTTAAAAACACGTCTTTTGAACATAATACTTTTGAAATTGGGTCAGTAGATTTCATTTTTAAAATTTAAAGATCTAAATCATATCAAATAAAAAACCAACTGTGAGAAATTCTAGCTCCATATGTAGTTGTATTTTAAGTATGAATTATTATGTTGAAAATTTTGGATTTTAAATTTTGATTCGGACATTAAATTCTATGCTCTTTGAAAAAATCAGTACTGAAAATGGAAGTTTGGCAAAAAGCAAGACTATAAATCTAGCCAGGATTTCAGATATCTATTTATCAAGTAGAAGAAAAAATTTTGTCTCAGAAATTTTAAACATTTTTGTGACAATTATCTGTGTGACAACAGACCAGCCAATTAACCTGTCTGGATTTTATAGATTTTTCCATCTATAGATTATTTTAAGTTAGGTAATCACTAAATTCCCTTTCAATTGCTTTCCTTTTTTAAAAAAATCTTTTAAAGAGGTGAAAATTGTATGTTTGTATAAAGTGGAAAACATCTATAGGCAGCTGCTTACAGAAAAAATAAGTAAAAGCTATTTTTATCACAAAGTACAAAAAGAGGGCCCAGCAGAATGGCTCAGTGGTCTAAAGCACCTACTTAGGAAAGCTTAGGCGGCTGCAGGGACCATGGTTCGATCCCCAGCACCACATGCTGTGCCAGCCCTGCCCTCGGGGCAGGCTAAGCCAGCCATAAAAATAAATAAATAAACAAACAAAAGTTAAAAAAAAAAAAAGTACCAAAAGAAAAAAACAAGCTTTTTTAAAAAAGAAAAAAGAATGCACTTAAATATAAATAAAAAACAATGCAAGCTACTTGGTACATTTACAAATTTATTTTATAGAATGATCATACTTTCTTTGGAAAATGTACCTGAACTTTACCAAACAAACAAAAAAAATCAGATTTAAATTTATACTGAACTACAAATGATTTTGACTGCCATCCTAGAACATTCCACCCTACAACTTCTAGGAATTAATGAATTACATCAATACAAAATGTAATCAATAAAATATACACATTCCTAAGTTGTTAAGGAGAATGCCTACACTCAGTTCAGGTGACGAATGGGGCGAGGATCACAAACCTTTGAAGATTAAGAGTTCTAACCTAACTTCCTGCCCATAAAAATCTTCTATGATCACTGATGACAGCAGCCATCAAAAACAAGCTCTACCACTCATTCTGGTAATTTCCACATACCCAAATACAAATTTTGGATCACTATAAAGATAATAGAAAATGTCGCTTAAGAATCTTATCCAGGGGCTGGAGAGATAGCTCAGTAGAATAAGGGTGGCCATCTAGGGCTCCAGTTCAATCCCTAGTTCCACCAAAAAAAAAAAAAAAAAAAAGAATCTCATCCAATTACTTTTCCTTTAGCTACATATGAGATTTATTTATTTTGTATTTACTTTTTATTTACTTTATTACTGATCCTACACAATTCTGGATATACTTTGTTTTATGCCTTATCTTTAATAACTAGAAGAAAGCTATTACTTATGTTACTTCCCTTTTTTAATATGAGCAAGAATCAACTAAACTCTAAAGCTTTTTCCTTTAGATTACAGAACTATACTTAAGCTTTTAAAAGATGATAGTTGTAGAAAAGGATAATAGTTGTAAAAAAATTATTTTTAGACCCCCCCCCAAAAAAAAAAACTGCTGTATTTTCAGTAAAGAAAGAAAACAGCAAAAGTTCAGGATCTGCAAAACAGTTGTATCAATATGATAATAAAAATGTTAAGTAGAAAGTCACACAGAAAGTTGTATTAGTAATTCACTGTTTGAACTTCAAGTTGCTTTTTTGTCCCCCTAGCTCATTTAAAATAGTTCACAAAGAGAATTTTAAAGCTAGAAAGTACCTAGAGGTTATCTTGTCCAGTGTCTTTATTTTACAGATAAAGAAACTGAAACTCACAGTCATATAATCTGCCCAAAAGTTACCCTGAAAACTAGAGAAAATAAAAACATTCCTTGTCCACTGTACAGAGATTTTTTAGAAGAAGTAGGATTGTTGACTTTGGGGAGAGGAATACTAAATACTTACATGGCAGTAATGAAAACAAATTGAAGAAAAGCTTACTGTGTCATGCAAGTAAAAATTAAAACTCCTCTGAATAAGTATTTCATGTTTATTCTCATACATGAATGCTGAGAAAAGTTATCTACTTCAAAATGGCCCCAACACACAATTTTAAAATAGCTTTTTCATAGGCCAAATGATTTAAGCAGAGGAAAACACTTTGAAAATCAAAGGGAAAATTCTCCAGAGTAAAAGTGTGAAAACATTAGGTCGAAATGTAATTTAAAAATATGTGACTTTAGGGCTGGGGAGATAGCTCTGTGGCACAAGTGCCTGCCTGGCATGTGCAAGGTCATGAGTTTGAAACCAGGTCCAAGCAAAAAAAAAAAAAAAAAAAAAAAAAAAAATGTGACTTTCAAAAAGTAGGGGCTAAAAAAGTGAGCAGAAATTCATATGTTTTTTGAATATAGTAGTTAAATTTCTACATTTCAGTGACCCATACCTCTTAGACTTACTACCTACAAAGGTAAAAACAATAAACTTAGTATCCTACTGAGAACCCAGTGCTTTTATTTATTTATTTATTTTTATTTATATCGCATCTAATAAGAAATAACAATGTGACAGTTTCAAAACACGTTAGTAGCACATTTTCAGTATTTGATAAAATATATATTGTTGTCCTCCTAGTAGTCATACAGAGCACAAGGTGTAGAAGTAATAAGTTTTCTAATCATTATTGTTACAAATTTCATTGAACTAAGAGAAAATAGCTGTACACATAATCCAATGTTCCATAATTGCAGTAGGTTATTGGCAAAACTGGCAATGTTGGAAGCAGTTGATTTAAGCCTTTTAAAGCTCAGCATACTAATCTAGCTTTACCTTTTATGCCACATGGTTAAATTTTTCTGCTGGGCAGCTAAGGGCAAGTTAAAACAAGACCTGTATAACAAAACATGTAACTTTTGCATCTCCCTAGGTCAGTCAAATCCCTTCAGAATTGACTTTGAAACAACGTACAGTGCTTTATAGAACTGTTGTCAGTGTCAGCCATTTGGATGAGTCACAGCCATTGCTTAACCAGTTTGCTCTCTGTGAAAGCCTGAGAGAATGTTTTCTCTCTAGGTGACTCTCCTTAAGTACACTATATATCTTCAATCCCTTTCCTCTGTAACACCATAATCTCCCTGAACAGAAGATTTAGGAAACCACTGAGTTACAGGATGTTATAGTACAGGTTCTCTTAATGCATAAGACTTTATGAAAGATTAAGGAACAGAGGCACAAGAATCTAGGTGGTGATGGTAGGATAGAGGGAAACAGAAGAAAAATTAAACACATAAAACCTATGTTATTACTCCTCTTGAAGGTGATAGTAATCTATGTGGCCAAATATTTGGGCGCTTTCTGGACTTAGGCATTATACTATAATTGGTTTCCTAATTTAACGCTTTATAGTTTTGCTAATGATAAAAATGAGTAATTTCTGTTTGTCTTTATTTTTAAGTATTTGTTTTTGTTATTGTTGTTGTTGTTGTTGTTGTGGTTTTTGCGGGACCAGGGTTCAAACTCACAACCTTGCACTTGCCAGGCAGGCTCTTGTGCCATTGGAGCTATCTCCCCAGCCCTAGTATTTCTGGTTAAGGGATTAAAAAAAAAAAAACTACAACTGTTTTTGTTTGATGCAATATAAAATATGAAATTGATCTTTCCACAGTCAGGGATGATTAATGTTTTTGCTATATACTTTTATACATTATCAAACTAGTTAACTAATATTTTTATATGTTTATAAGCAAATATGTTTTCACAGCATACCCTGTATATATGTAAAAATAAGTAATTCTCACTGTTCACTTTTAACTGACAAAGAAAAAAATGGAAACTGCAGAAACTGTTGTAGAAACTGAACTTGCCAGTCTGGTCCTGGTGTATCTGCCTTCGGCCAGCCATACCCCTAGTCAAGAAAACTTCCCAGTTATTAACTAGCATTTATTAATGACCTGATTCTTCACATGTAAGTACCTTAGTCATAATTAAACTTGATCATGACATATCCTAATTAACAAGTAAATGTGGCAGTGTATCCAGAAATGGTTCCTGCCTCTACAGACATCTAATGTTTTCATATTCATCTAAGATTATGGATAACACACTAATATACACTTAAAGTGTAAAGTAGGAAGGCATGTCCCCAGTATCGCAAAAAAAAAAAAAAAAAAAAAAAAAAAAGATTTAAAGTAACAAGGCATAGAGGATAATCTTTATAGACTAACTCTAATTCAGAAATCAACACCTACACTTATATGTGGCAAGCACTGTTCTACACACTGGAGATACAGTAATGAACCATATCCACGAAGCCCCTGTTCTCATGAAAGGGTAGTAGGAAAACAATGAAAAAGCCCATCAGCACATTGCCTATAATCTTGGTAAATGTCAGTTTACTATCTACAAGACTAGAAAATTTATATGTTATGGAAATATCATTATAATTCTCCTTATCAAATAAAATTATGCAAAAGGTCTGCAAATAAGTAAGATTCTACACCAATTTTACCTGCTTTACCCCCTCCCCTGCAGCATATATATAACAATGCCTTGAGATATAACTCATAGCTGAAATAGAACAATAATTTGACTATCATAGGGCCAACTTATGCCTTTGTTCTATATAGAAACTAACTCAGTAAGCTGTGATCCCTCAATAAGATTTTAATAATAAGCACATGCTATTTAGAGCATATTCTGTCTGTGTTAGTTTCAATACTAATATCCAGATAAATGATTATTTTATTTTAAATATCACAGCTGTCACTTTAAAAACCATTATCAACTAGACTGTTAGTCAAATTATGAATTGTGCCTCACATTTTAAGATAAGAATGTTTTTTCTTTCCCAGTTGAAGAACCAATTTTGACATGATGAATGCATACATTTGCAAAATTCCATCAAAACAGGCAAAAGAACTGAAAGAAAAAAAATGGAAACAGAGCTTCTGCAAATGGGAAAGGAACCAAGAGGTGGAAGGAACAGGAAGGGAGTGCTAGGGGCAAAGAAAGAATTAAGTCATGTAGTGTACATGTACTAACTCCACACAAGAAATGTAATCATTTTGAGAAAGGAATGGATACAAACATGTACTAATAAAAATAGGGACACAAAAAACACACACTTATAAGTAGATACACAGGAGGAAATAAAATGGATTAAAATTCAGACTAAGCTACCTTTGCACCAGAAAATAAAGACTATATGGGTGTAAGGAACTCTTTGAATCAAGCATAGTCTTGGTAATTCTGAAATATTAGTATATAGGAAATAAATCAGAGAAAAATGTACTTACAGATTCCCAATATATATTAGCTAAAGGCCTGATTCAGTCTCAAAAACTCTTCGTCTAGCCAATCTCTTCCCCTCTGTTTTCCCAACCAGTGACATGGAGACAGGGGGGAAAGACCTGCACATTGAGAAAACTAAGGCTAAAACTTGGGCACCTTCCCCCAAATTAGAAGAAATATATACTAACAATAGAACCATCCCTCAGCCTTCTGTTAGACTGTGGACTCACTATTTTAAGGTCAAAGGAAAGGTTTTAATTAATTTTCATGTTTATACCAAGTAGTGTCAGGCACATATCGACCAAACAAATACCTTATTTTCTTCAATTTAAAAAAACAAAATGCGTCTTAGCAGAGCTCTCGC
>PVJA010029181.1:0-26792 GCA_004027025.1 Myocastor coypus | reverse complement strand
CTTGAGCTCACTTTTGTAGCCCAGGCTGGTCTCGAACTCGCACCAATCCTCCTGCCTCAGCCTCTTGAGTGCTGGGATTACGGGCGTGAGCCACCACGCCTAGCTCTAGAAGCTTTTTTGTTCATTCATTCACTCATTTTGTGGAGGGAAACAGGGAAGACAGATTTAAAATAGAGCAAAACAAGGTAACCAAAGAATCCAGAGAGAGGGTCCTGGGTCCCAAACTTTAAGAAGGGCAGGTTCCAGAGGAGAGGCTGTCCTGGGGAGGTGAAGGATAGTGAGCAATGACTCTTGAGGTCCCAGCCGGGGCTGCAGTGGTGGCTCACTAAGAGGTCTGCACAAGTGGAGACTTCCTTTTAAGGGGACTGGTGCAGTTCTTTGGGGACAAGTTTACTGCTCACAGTGGAGAACTGGAGCACAAAGAGGCAGAGAACAGAGCCTGCAGTGTTTCCCAGCAGGTGTGCAGCCTGCAGCCTGTTCCTGCCTCATGGGCAGAGAGGAGCTGAAGGGACCCTGGGGGCTTGGAAGCTCAGAGTCCCCTGGCCCAGGGACTGCAAGCCAAGTGGCCCGAGTCTTTGGAGGATAAGGCAAGGGCTTGGATATGCTGAGGAACGCAGCAGGTACCAGTGCCCCAGGGCTGCTCAGGCTGGCAGGGAAAGTGCCTACAGACCATGTCGGCCTGTCCCTGCCGTGTCTCTGAGCTCTGGCTCCCACAGGCCTGAAGCACCCACCTTCAGTAGAGGGTCCCTTGGCCCAAGTGTGTATGCCTTTGTCCAGACCCTGCTGGAGCTCAGAACCTTCAAGTCTTGCCTTTTGAAGCTGTTCTTTGGGTGATTTCTCTTGCTGCTGGGCACAGCCTGGGTCCGGGGACCATTTGGCGAGGTGAGGGGGCGGGGGGGTGGTGGTACACAACAACTCACCAGTCTGGTGCCATCTCTCTTGCTGCCTTTCACTCCTCTGCTTCCCAGCACCAAGACACAGGCCTGGACCGAGCTTCTGATTATGGCTGGGGTCCCCGCATCTTTGCCTGGGCAGCCAGGCCTAAGCCAAGGGGGTCTTTCCCTGTTTTGCCTGCACCACGCAGCTTGGCCAGCTCTCTCTGCCCCAGAGTATGGCAGGCCCAGCACAGAGGCTCGTGCCTCACAGACCTGCCCTGGCAGAGGTCTGGAGGGAGTACAGCTTAGGCAGAGGGAGCCTGGACACGTAGTACCTGGCGCCCATTGGACGGGGTCAGCTAGGAGAAGGGGCTCCAGGAGCATGCGCGGGGTGGGGCGGGGATCCGACACAGGATGGGCACTGTTGCCGCCATGACCACCAGCTGTCGCGGCCAACTGCCCCTGTGGGGGTCTGAGCAGCTCTGCCTCCCTTGCCCCACCAGGGACTGTGCCTCCTCTCTGCCCGGCTGCGTCAGCCCCTGACTGCCCTGTCCCCGCAGGTGCACAGCAAGGACAAGAAGTATGTGTGCAAGGTGTGCAGCCGCGTGTTCATGTCGGCGGCCAGCGTGGGCATCAAGCACGGCTCGCGGCGCCACGGCGTGTGCGCTGACTGCGCGGGCCGCGGGGTGGCCGCACCCCTGGACCACGGCGGCGGCGAGGGCTCCCCCGAGGCGCTGTTCACGGGTGACGGGCCCTACCTAGAGGACCCCGACGACCCGCGCGGAGAGGGTGAGGAGGAGCTGGGGGAGGATGACGACGACGTGGGCCTGGCGCCCGAGGACGCGCTGCTGGGGGACGACAAGGACGACGAGGACTCGCCGCGGGGACCGCGCAGCCCCGCGGGCGTGCAAGACAAGGACTTCGCCTGGATCTCCTAGGCCGCGCCTCGGCCCCTCCTCTGACCGGTGTCCGCCACGCCTCGTGGGCTGGGCAGGTCGCGATGTGGGGACGCGCCGGTGTGGTGTGGCGCGTCGGAGCGGTCCTCCCCCTCCGCCGGCCAGGACAGGTCTGAGCCGAGTCGGCCGGAACCGAGCTCCGCCCCCTCCGCCGCGCCCTCGGCCGGGCTGGCCAGGCCCACCCCACCCCGGGCCTTCGCCCTGCCGGCGCCTGTGCTCCGGGGCGGCCTTTGGATTCCAGGTCCACGTGGAAGAATCCCTGCGACCCTCTTACCTCCGGGCTTTGGTGCTTATCCCGAACCGGCTGGAGCCCGCGCCAGGTGCTATCTCCCGGCGCCTCTCCTTGGCCCACACCGGCTCCCTCCCGGCCTTCCCGTCCACCCTGGGCTTGCCCAGGGCTCCTGCTGACCTTTCCCGGGACAGGCTGGAGCCAGGCTCCGGCCTTTGCTGCTGCTAACGCCGCAGGTGGGTCTCCCAAGCTGCACCTGCGGCGCGCTGCTTGCACCTAGCCACCTGGGTAACCAAATCTTAGAGACATATTAAGGTAGTCACAGAGAAGTATTTTGTTTGGCATTATTTTCTCACTTGACAATACTATATGGGGTTGTTTTTCTTCTAGCTTGTTGTCAAGTCCTCATGCTTTCGTTTTGAACCATCTCACCCGACGTTCTGTGCTTTCCTGAGTGAAAGTGAAGGTTCCATTTCTGGCACGCCGTGTGCTGCCAGCCCTGAGCGTCCGAGAGGTCGGCTCCACGCGGCCTGTACACAGACGTCCCGACTGTGGTCTTCCCGGGCCAGGCCAGGACCTTCCGGTGGCGGCGTTGCAGCCTTTGAGGGAGCTCCCCACGCTGTGCAGGGCTTCAGGGTGCGGAGTGGAGCACCAGTTGGAGAGTTCTGGTTTCTTTTTTCAGACAAGCCAAACGGCTTCGACCAACTTTTTTTTACTGTGTCACGTCTATTCTGTCTAGGTGGGAAAAGGAATACCCCACAAAAACATAACTTAGGTCCCAGTTGTCCCCTGGTGACATTCCCTGAGTGCCAGCTGCCTTACCTGCCGCTGCTGGGGGGACAGGGCTGGCCCAGTGGACCCATGTGGACGTGGTGCTGTCCTAGAGGGCCTGCCATGCGAGAGTAGTCAGTTTTTGAGTTTTCAAAGAAGTCAGCCAGTTTCTCCCACTTACTGGAGGACTCTTGCTGGCCTGATGGGGGGTTTGCTGCATGCTGCCGCTTGGTGGAAGTTGTGAGCTCCTCAGGGCGGACTTCTCAGCCCCAAAGGGCCGCAGCCCTCCAGCTGCCTACTCCTACTGGGGCTGCTGCTGGCTCTGCCCCTACCTAGAGGGAGTCCAAGGCTGAGCCCTCTAGCCCCCTTCGAGGGCTCTCTGAACTTTGTATCTTTCCTCCTGCTTTTTAAACACCTTTTCTAAACAGACTTACTTTCTTATAAAACACATTTGGAAACCATACCTTTGCTACTGGTGTCTCTGGATTTTGTACCAACCCCCAGCGCCTTGGGCACTGGCCAGGCCCTGGCGCGCACCCCCAGGCCTTGCTGTCTCTGCACTCAGGATGTCTTGCTCTCCCAGCCCGTCCACACCACCTCTGCTAGCCTTTCTGGGGCTTCCTTGACAGTGCCTCGGAGGCACCTCCTTGAAGCTGAGGTCCCAGTGCCAGCCCCAGCACCCCTAAGTGTTTGCTGTGTGTCAGGTTTGTTGCTCCCATCAGTTTGTGAACTGCAGCTCGAGGAATCGCCAAGACCCAGGCCAACACGGGCACCTGAGGGGGCATGGAAGAGGACAGGTGATGGAGTGGTTTTTGCGTTTTTTTTTTTTTTTTTTTTTTTTTTTTTTTTTTTTTTTTTTTTTTTTTTTTTTTTTTTTTTTTTTTTGTAAATGTGACTTTTTTTAAAATCAATGTTCAAACTAATAAATATTTTTTTATGAAGAGGAAGAATGTGTAGATTACATTTCACATTTTGTATTTTTTTGTTTGTGTCTGTTTGTATTTTGGTGTTTGCAACACCAAAGTGGAAAATACAGTTCTGGGGGTGTTGCTGAGGGGCAGGGAAACCGTGTGATTTTTGTACTGTGCTCTGGATCCCGACCAGGTTGTGCGTTTGGACTTTCGCTTTTGGGAACCAGGACACTGCCAGGACTCGACAGGGACCTGACTCAAAAAAGACACAGCTATGCTTCAACTTTGCACATCTTCCTTCTTAGAAAACTGAAGAAACGCAAAAACTGGAACTTTTTGCAATATTATGAAAGATAATCTTACTTTGGCTCATTCTGTGACACGTGCAACTCTTAAGAAAGCCATACTTAATGGTGGTTGTCTCTTATGTTTGAGATCCTATGTTGTGTTTTGTATGCTGCCCTTTTAGAACCACATATAGTGAGGGTGCTGTGTGGGCTTTTCTTAAATATTTATTTTTTCAACATGCTTTCAACCTGTCCACAAAAACAACTGACAAAAAAGGGCAGTGTTTGAAGACTGTTGATCTTTTCTGAGGATAATCTATGTTATACTGACTTTATATTAATTATTATAAACCTGTGTTTGTATTGAAGACGTGTTAATATTTGGGGAGAAGGACTTCTGTAATCAGTCAGTGGCAGAGCACAGCCCTGCCGTCCTGCTTTGCTGCAGCCACAGGACAGGTCAAGGTCAGCCGCTCCCTCTAGTGGGTCTCGCAGTTCCTTGTCTGCCTAGGTGTGCTCCCAGCTGCCTGCGGGTTTCCTTTCTGTGACGGAATTAGCGTAGAACATTCTTGCAAAGCGATCACTTTCAATAAATCGGGAAGTTGCTGCTCCAAGCAGGTGCCTCTTGCGTTTCAGAGCATACTCTCTCCCCTGGTGTCACCCTGTTCACCCTGGGTAAAGGTGGCCCCAGGGTAATTCCCAGTGAGGGACTTGTTATTGGCCTCCCTCCAGCCCTGCCCATCACAGGGATCGAATCCCACTTTCCCCCTAAAAGGCAGACTCGGCTTCTGGAAAAACTCCGAATGTTTAATTCTTCTCACCTGGTAGGGCCCAGACATGAGACACCTGAGCTTCATGAACATGATAAAACATCAGCCCCGAGGCCCTCGAGCCATCACATTAAATGTGTGGGTGGGAGGCTCCCTCCTTGACACCCCTCAAAGTGCATCTCAGACTTGCCCCTGCAGCTGGGACCATTGATGTCCTTGACAGATCTGTGGGGTATCAGGGAGGGAAGGCAGTACCCCTGGGGCCAAGGGGGTAGCGGTATGGTTTGGCTTTAGTGCAAAGAGCTGGTTTCTTCAGAGGCACTTTAAGTGGCTGGACCCTGCATCTCCGGGAGTCCAGGACCAACAACTCCCCTGTCCCTCCCAAATGAGAAAGTAGACGCTAGAGTCAGAAGAGACCCAGAGGACCCCAGAGCTGTCCAGCTGGGCTGGGGTGAGGTGGGAGCTGGGCAGCAGCACCAGTGGGTAGGGCTCAGTCTAGGAACCGCTGGCAGGCTTTCTTCCAGCGGCAGGCTGTGCACCACAGGTCCCGGTGGTCCATGCCGTACACTTTCCTGCACTTCTTGGCATCACCACGGGGCTTCCTGGGGGGGGGGCACACAGGGGCACAGAGTGTTGCTGGTTAAGACCTTTCCCAGTGGTACCTACCTGCCCAGGCCCTCCACCCCCACACACCTTAGATTGGCACCAAGCTTGGAGGGCAAGGCTGGCGCACAGGCCCGGACCTCAGTGGCCCGCAGCTCCAGGTGGATGGGTGCCATGAAGTCCTGGGGGGAACTGCAGCCTGGACCTTGCTCATCTCCACAGCGCCCTGAGACCTGCTCCCAGCTACCACCAGTGCCCTCACCCACCTGGCAGGCATGGTCACTGTGGCACAGCTGTGGGGGAGCTACAGAATTGAGCATGGGGGGTGGGGCCAGGGCCAGGGGCTGCAGCAGGCTGGGCAGGGCTGGGGGCTTGAGCAGCTCTGGCAGCTCCAGGTGGGGGAAGGCCGGTGGCATCGCAGCTGTGGGGGACGCAGGAGTCAGGCTGGACAGCCCATCAGTCAGCGTGTCCACACCAACGTCCAGCTCCGTGTAGTAGAAGTCCTCTTCACCATCACTCTGTTCTGGCTCCGCCTGTCTGCTGCTAGGGACACAGTGCATGCAGATGAAGCGCTAGCTTGGCCAGACCCCACCCAGGCCCAGCCACCAGCACCACCGCACCCCAGGTGCACCAGGCGGATGTGTCTCTGCATTCCAGACGCTGTGCTCAGCACCTTCCCACAGCTCTTCCACAGGCACTGGAACATGACCTGGACCGAGCTCTGGGGGTACAGGCGCCTCTGGTCAGTATCAGCTGCCCCCCGTCCACCCTTTGGGGTTCCACCCAGGCTCACCTTCCTCTTCCTGAGGGTGGGCTCCCCAAACAGAAAGTGGGCTGTCTCAGTGGGCAGTGGAGGTGATGGGGTGGGTGGAGAGGACCGGTCACTGGCCAGGTCCCAGCCCCAGTCTCCACTATTATTGCTGCTGCTGTAGCTGCCTGGTGGCCGTGCCAGACTCTCCTTCCAGGCATCCAGGCCGGGCTCTGCAGGAACACACTGCCCTCAGGACCTCACCTTGCTCTGGAAACTGCTGCCTGCTAGTCTCAGCCATGTGTAACTCAGCCGGCACCTGTTCTGTGGGCTTGGTGGGCACAAAGCCTCTTGGAGAAGGGGGCCTGGCTAAGGAACTGGCCGTGGGGTGTTGGGGAGAAGCAAGCAGAGCAAGGGGTGGGAGGTGCTTGGTGCTGCCAGGAAGCAGAGTGGCTGGAAAGTGTCCCTCATAGTGGAGGTGGGCAGCTCAGAAAGGACCAGGGCGCTGTAGCCAGAGGCCCCAAATAGCTGGACGCTCACTCCACAAGGAGGTCACACCACATATATGTGCAAGGTAGCATGGCAGCTTGGGGTCCCCACTTGCCCAGCACAGTTGCTGGGTGACTGAAGATCCTGCGGGACAGCAGTCCTGGGCTCTGCCCCGACCTGAGCACAGATTTCTGAGTCTCACCTGGGCTGAAGGCTGCAGCTGGGGCCTCCAGACAGAGGGGGCTGGTGGATAGGCTTGTAAGGGCCGCGGCAGCCATCACCTCATCCAACCGAGCTTTTCCTGGGGGGACTCTGGAGGAGACGGGGGCAGGGTGGGTGGGGCCCCAAAAAGAGCTCTAGGCTCCACCCTTGGCCCAGTGTGTCTGCGCAGGCCTGGGCACCAGGCAAACACCAAGCTGCCTCACTCCTGGCTGGGCAGCAGGCCTGGCTCCACCCCCTACTCCGGTTACAGAGCCGAAAATCGCCAGGACAGGGCCGGGTCCGACCGAGGCCTGCATTCCCTACAACCTGCGCTTTGTTTCGCCGTGGGTCCTTCAGACCTTGCTCTTGGGCAGAGGCCTAAGGCCTCACTGGTGGGGCCCGGGTGCGGGCCCCCCCCCATCATATAGTGTATTAACCAACGTTGTGCAACAGCGACTGGGGGCCCAACGCCAGATCTAAGAGGGCGGGAGCGGCCAGCAGGCAGCAGCGGGCAGAGGAGGACCTGGCTCCAAGCACAGGCTTCAAGGGGCAAGGACTGAGCTGCTCCTGCTATGCTGCCAGCCACAAGTGTCGGGCACCACCAGAGTGGGAGAGCTGCAGCAGGACCCCCGAGGATTCGTGGCCAGTGAGTCCAAGTGACTGTGAAGTCTTTTCTGCTGAGAAACTTTTCCGGCTCCGGTGCTGCTGTGCCCCCTAAATTACACACTGATCATCTCTGCTCAACTCCATTAGGCTGGATCAACCGGAGACACAAACCCCGTTCTGGACCCTGACCTGCCCTCGGAAGGGCTGGAGAGGCGGAAATCTGCGCCCCACCCACCGCCCTTGCACACGCCGACGCACGTGTGTACACACCCCTCCAGTCTCGGGGCACCAGCACCATGGCTCACCTCTGCGCTGGCACGGGGATTTGCGCCGAAGGCGTCCTCCGCCCCGCCGCCGCCCCCGCCCAAGAGCCTGGAGTCCCTAGGTTCGCGGCCTGCGGCTCATGCGGCAGGACGAACTCCAAGCCCTCAAAGCCGCTATTCACGGACTGGACCTACGGATGCGGAAGACTCAGTGGAAAAGCGCCGCCCAGACCCCCAGCTTCCACCCCCACCCTGACTCCACCCGAGCCAGCGCCCCCACACAGCCGTGGCGGATCTGGCGGACGCGAGGCCCCGCCCTCTGCCCCGCCCCCAGCCCGGCGGCGGGAAGCGTCCCCCGGCCACCGGCTCTGCCTGGCCAGGGCCGCAGACACGCACAGGTCGGGTCGACGCGGCCGACCCCCACTGCCACGCCCTCGGGGCTCAAAGTTTGCGCAGCCCCGACGCCATCTTGCTGTGAAAGAAACTTTGTCGACACTCCCGCCCACCGGTACCTGCGGCGGTGCGGGGACCCGCACAGACGCGGCGCGCTGGCACGCACCCTTTGCGTCCAGCCACCGCGCCTCGGCCCTCGGCTCACAGGGGTCCGGGGCGGCCACAGCCGCAGGGTCCCGACCGGCGGTGTGGGCCAGGGGGCGCGCGCAGGCCCAACCCGCCGCCGGCGGACGCTCGGACTCCATGACCGGCCGGCCGGCCACCGAGGCTGCAACGGCGAGGGCTTACTCCAGCTCGTGGCCGAGCCGGGCCGGCTGGCCGCCGACCCCCGCCCTAGATCCCGCCGCCGCCCGCGCCCGCTGCCCGCCGGCCACGCCTCCTGCCCCGGCCCGCCCGGCGCGCGCGCCCATTGGCCGGCGCGTGGAATCAACACCCGGAGCAGCCCGCTGCGCTCCCGCTGGCCAGAGCCCCGGTCCCGCCCAGGCCCCGCCCCGCCCCGCCTGTCCCGTCCGGTCTGCGCTCCGGCGCGCGCCTACCGAGGGCCGGGCTGCTCCCGGCGCCGCTCGCCAAGCGCCCGCCGCTAGGGAGGGCCCCTTCTCTATGCTGTGCCCTCAGCTGCCAGAGCCAGGAAGGGACGGAACTGCTTGGCGGGCCTCCCGGGAGCAGGTTATTCTTTAACATACGACGGCCCACCTCTTTCCACTTATGTAACCTTCGGGGCTGGTGGCAGAACCGTCCTGCAGAGCTCAGGGTCCAAGCCCCATTCCAGGCAGTCCTGCCAGCGGGCTGCACTGCCCTGAGGACCACCAGGCCTGCAAACAACCATTGCGCGCACGCACACACACACGCACACGCACACCGCTACTGAGCTAACAGCTGAACAGCGCGCTGGCCTCAAGTGCCAAGCAGTTAGGGTTAGAATCCATCCCCTGAAGGCCAGATCTAATTATCTTGCAAATCCCCACCCAACCCTCCCAGTCATCAAGAGCAGGTTCTGTGGTGTGCGAGTTGATTCTTCATTGCTTAGATTCATTAGGACACAGGCTTGGGAGAGGAAAGGCCACATAGACAGGGCAACATAACGGTAGGAGCTGGGCCTCAGCTTAGGGCTGGAGGCTCAAGTTCGAGGGAGGAACCCAGGTGTTCAGTGCTCAGGGGAGACCGGTCTCCACCTTCCGCAGAGGTCTTGTTGGTCTAGAATGTCCACTTCTGCTGACAGGCATAATGGGGGGTTCTGGACGACCAGGGGTGCCCATCTCCCGGATGCTCTCATATACATTTTCCTGGGGGCTGCTGTCCATCCCCAGGCCCCTAAGAGGGAGAGGCTCATAGGTAAAGTCACTTTCCAGGGCCAGCACTGCTCCTGTACCCTTGCAGTCTGGGTGGTCTGTGGTGGATCTCAAGTCCTTCATTTTAGGCTTGCTGACCCTGGAGTACAGGTTGTCCACCTGGAGAGGAGGGGTAGGCCCAAGGCGGGGTCCTCAACATCCACTCTTCAAGGGCCTGCCCAGTCCCCCTGCCACGCCCAAGCCACACCCACTTTACCTGAGCAGATGGGAGCACTTTGGCCTTGCCCTGCTGCAGTTCTTGGGAGCCCAGATCTGTCCCTTTGAGCTTCTGGATGGAGGCATACTCAGCCAATAGAGGTGCTGTCCCAAAGCCTGGCTGGTCACAACCAGTGGTCAGCTGTGTCCCTGCCCATACCACAGGACTGGCAGCCAGGCTAGCTCTGGGAATGGCAGGCAGCCTCACATTGGAATAGGTGGCCCCAGGACCAATGGACAGTGTGATGGCAGGGGCAGGATGGGCCTCAGTCAGCTGCCTCTGACGTGGGAAGGCAGGGGGGGCTGCCTGTGACCTGCTGCTGCTCCTAGAGATTTCTAGCCAGTGTGAATGCAGGAGATCCATGCTGGCAGGCCTCAGCGCTATGGGTAAAAGCAGGTCAGAAGTCACTAGGGGTGGACTGCATGTGGCCCCAAGCTGCAGCCCCTTCCTGTGTGTCCTGCTGGCGGGCACCTCACCTTTGCTGCCACGGGTACTACAGTGCAGCTCATGCAGCCTGGTGTCAGAAATGCTGAGAGAGCGGAGGTGGGTCTGTCTCAGCCGTGCCTGGGGGCAAGGAAGGCTGGTTGGCCCCTGCTGGCTGCTCCCAGCCCCTCGGACAAGCAGGCACTCACCGATTCTGCCAGCATCACAGTGTCCTGTAGTTTTGGTTGGTGGCTCTGTACCTGCTTCCTGGGGGCAAGAGTATCGTTAGGCCTGGGGGCAAAGGTAGAGGCAGAGATAGCTAGATGCTGGTCCACGCCCAGCATGGAGGTACGTGTGCGGGTGCGATTCTGATTCCGGCTTGCTTCTAGTAACTTCTGCCTTGACCACGGAGGGTGAAGACCAAGGAATGCAGGCAAGATAAACATACCTGTGGCAGGCTGTGCACAACACCCACAGCCAAAGGAGGAGGGAGAAACACCCTAGGACCCAGAGAGCTGGCACAGACACGGGCACTGATGGCCCCATCCTGTGAAGCAGGGCTCTGGGGGCAGAAGAAGGGACATGGGGTGTTGGTTTGAGACACAAGGCACACTTGTGTAGCATACCCCTAGTGTCTCCCCCAGCTCTGACTCAGCACACCGGAAACCCCTAGTCCTTCCAGTGCTGCCCTCGGAGGGACGCCTACTTTCCTGTCTCTGCTGAGTGCCTGAAGCTCTTCATGCTCCTGCGTAGTGACACAGCAGCTATGGTGATGGGGGAGTATGGCCAGGGAGCTGTGGCCTCACCAAAGCTCTGGTCACAGCAGACTAAACCCAAGGTCTGGGTTGGGGAAGACCCTGAAGACACATCCCCAAGCCTGTGAGTCACACCCCACGGAGCTTATTTATTGCCCTCTACCCAGGTATGGCCTCCTTACCTACGGTGGTACCCCTAAGCCATTCACTACAGAGCTTGGCCCCTGGAGAAGCTAGGATGGAGGGATCAGGAGGCAGGACATGTGTGACCCCACTCTTTCCTGCCTCCTCACAGAACACACCCTTCCTGGGGCCAGTCTTAACAGCACTGAGGATAGGGGGCCCACCTAAGATCTGCAGGTTGTAGAAAGGGGGAGGGAGGTACTCTTTGGAGGTCAGGGTGAATCTGCCCAGACTAGAAGAGTGGGGGGATGACAGCTAACCTGGACACAGCCAGGTCCCAGAGCCCTCCCAGGCCCCAGGATTGCCAAGGGGCTCAGGAAGCTGCCCCTGCTGGAGGATAGAGCAGGAACTTACCAAGGTTCAGCTCAGCTCCTTCTTGGCCCTGTCTGGGGCAGCCAGGAAGGTCTTTGTGGGTCCTAAATGAGGTCCTCACCTCACTTCCGCCCGCCTCGGTACCTTCCACCCGCTACTCAACTCTCAGTTGCAGCTGTCTCTGCTGCAACTACCTCAGCCTCAGCCTCAGCCTCAGCTACTCACTACAGCCCCACCCAAAGTGTAGCTGTGACTATGCCACAAGCCAGTTTCACAAGCCACATGAAAGCCTAACTCATGTCCTCTCTGTACCAGATGGGGGGACAGGACTAACAGGGTAGACAGTAGTTCAAGTGGATGATCAGTAGCCACTAAGCACTGGCACTGAACCCCAAACCGCCAAACCTGCCTCACCAACCCTACTGTCCAAAGGCCTATCTCTACTCCTCTAGCTGGGAACCGTGGAGGCACTCTGGGTTCTTCTCTGCTGGGGTCAGAGAAGGGAAGGAAAGGAGAACACTGCTTTCCTGGACCCCGTGACCTCGGGCAGGAGCAGTGGCCTCCTTTGGGTCCCTCCAGCCCAGCCTGTCTGTGGTCACAGCGCTGTGTAGACCCCTCTTTCCCCCGAGACCTTGCAGCCAGCTGAGTCTCCACTGAGTGACATAGTAATAAAATCATTTTAATGTCCTTGGTAAGAAGATGCCCCAAGACACTGGCAGGTGGGCTTGGTGGGTGAGGAAGTGTCTAGAAGTGATCCTGGCCCATCTCTGTGCAGCACTGTCCACATGCTCCAGGTTAGCAAGGCTAAATGGGGGGGCAGTCTGAGAGTAGGCTGGTCCTTCAGGGAGGTCAGGATGATGGCTGGTCCTCCTGCTGAGGCAGCCAGGGCTCTGTCCTCTAGAATTCTGTCATCTTCCTGTGGGTGTCTGCCTTCCGCTGCTCCTGCTGCAAGCCTGCCTCCTGAGCCCGGAGCTGTCCCAGCTGCCGTTGGGCTCCCGCCAGCTTCTCCTCCAGTTGTGCTGCTGCCACACTGTGCCTAGGGAGGGCCTGCCAGTCAGCATGGCCACTAGGACCCCAGCTGCTGCAGCCACTTCCCATCCTCCAGATCCAGACCACTCTAGGGTCAGGTGACCTCCCACATGTGTCCTGTAGGCATGGCTACCCCGGGGCTTGGGCCCCACACGTACCGGCCAACATTCCGACTCAGGGCCTCTTGGATGCCCCGGATGTCCCGCTGGGTCCGCTCGATCTTCTCCTCAGTCTGGAAGAGCCGAAGGCTCAGGGCCTGCTTGGCACTCTTGCTGGCGTGGTACATGTCCTTGCTTTTCCTCCCACTGGGGGGATCCACCCCAGCCTCCAGAGCACCAGGAGCCTGGCTCTGCAGCTTTTCATTCAAGAAGTCAAATACGTTCCGAGGGGGTGGGTGGCTCCCTGGCCGGCCCTTCCTCCTCTGACACCTGGGGGGCCTGTTGGCACCAGCCTGCCCCTCCTTGGTCCTTTTCTGCAGGATCTCTGCACACTGATCTAGCGACTTCCCCCGAGGTAACACCACGGCACTGATGGGCTCCACGCGGCCTTCTGCATGTCGGCCCAGACCTGGTGAAGATGCAGGGCAGATGCTGCTGCTGCAGGACCTGGGACTGCCCCGCAGCAACCTCCCACCTCAGCAGTACATACACACCTTTGCCAAACTCATAGCCCATCCTGGCGAGGAGTCTAGAGCCAATTCCACGTGTGTGCACCTCCCAGCCAGCAAAAGCAGAGTTACAGGTCCCGGTGTCTGCAGTGCCTGATTCTATCACTGTAGCATGAGACAGAGGGCAGTGCTCCATGAAGCCAAAGGACTCTGAATGGCACCCTGGGGTCTGGCCAATGTTGTCCAAGAGCTCAGCTCTGGGCCAGAGCCCTAATCCTCTCTCTCCCTAATATCTCTGGCCCCCTGCCAAATCTCCCAGGCCAGCTGTGAGTGCTCCCAGCAGCACCAGGTGGGTGGCAAGTTAGTTGCACTGTGGCTTTGTAACGGTCACCAGGGGCACAAGGTTAGGAAAGCACCAATTCACATCGGCCCTTGGGGTCCCACCCTGTCTGACTAACCCTTCAGAAAGGCTGCACACTGCCCACGTATTTCCTTTCTGCCACCATCAGCCTGGCTGTATGGACGCACCTTCCACCGACCAGGATCCCTTTGACCCCAACTCACCTGGTACTCAGGCTCTAAGTCTGGAAATCCATTCGAAGGAGCCACCTTTACCTGCATACCACACACATCCAACTATCTGGCCATCTCCTGTGAGACTCTGGCAGCATTGTCACTTGCAGTCCCCATGCCCCACTGTGTGACAACTAACCCACTCCAGGGAGCTTGTGATTGCTGCAGGTGCTTTTTTTTTTTTTTTTAATGGCTGGCTCAGCTTGCCCTGGGGGCAGGGCAGGGCTGGCACACCATGTGGTGCTGGGGATCGAACCACAGTCCCTGTGGCTGCCTAAGCTTTCCTAAGCAGGCACCTTAGACCACTGAGCCATCCTGCCAGCCCTGCAGGTACTTCTTGAACACAAAGGCTGGATCTCTTTTGTTTGTTTGTTTTCGGTGGTACCAGGGATCGAACTCAGGACCTTGCACTTGCCAGGCAAGCACTAATTCCACTGAGCTATCTTCCTAGCAAACTTAAGCTCCACTTTTTTTTTTTTTTTTCCCCAGGACTGGGGTCCGAACTCATGACTTTGCACTTGCCAGGCAGCCACTTGTGCCACAGAGCTATTTCCCTGGCCCCTCAGGCTGGATCTCTTGCTCTGCCTGTCATGTACTCTCTGGTCCCCTCACCTTTCTGGCACTGAGCTGCTGTCATACCTCTGGCATAACTGGAGCCACCCAGATCACCACTGTCTGAGTCAGAGGACTCTTCAGCTTCTGTCCGAAGTGGGGGCAGGATGCTGTCTCCCTCCACCACAGCCTCTTTCAGCAGCAGCGAGTCAAACTTGACTGTGTAGTAGCCATTGTCCACATCTGTGGAGGACGGAGAAAGACTGCAGTCAACAGCCTCAATGGGCATGGGGGTCAGTAGTGAGGAGTACCATGGGAAGTGAGGATTGAGGTAAAGCCAGGGCCAAGTCACAGTCACTCCTCTGGGGTACAGACAGGGTCCCAATTCCCAGCCCCGAGGTGCAAGGAGTGGCCATATAAAGCAGAGGTGGCTTTCTAGGAAGGGCCAACTTCAGTAGAGTCCCCTAGGGCACGTCCCTACGGCCAGCCTCACCAGTGATTCGTGCCGGGTGCCAAAGGCCATCTTGGTGCTTGACTAGACATGCAGAACCAGCCTGTAGCAAGCTCAAGTCTGGGTCCTGGAAGGGGCGCAGTTCATCGACAGAGACCACCTGCCCATGGGAGAACCTGCACAGGGTGCCACAGGAGATAGCACTCAGACATGGCCACCGGGGTAAGCAAAGCCAGGAGCTAAGGGCTCTGCCAAGTGGCTTCCCAGAAGGGGCAACAGACAGGAAGACACACAAATACACACTCGCTTTGTTGTCCCTCACACATGTATAGACACATCCACATGTACTCTGTTACGTGAATACATACATATATTTTCAAAGACATATCTGCCTTCAATACTTACACATATGTATTTTCTCACATGCATATGTATACATGCACTCTCACACAGGCAAATACACACATTCATACATTCTCACTTGGATACATTCACATACCTATACAGAAATATAGAATATATTTTATATATTTATATATTACATATAAAATGCTTTATAAGTATATTAATACATACATTTATAAATACATTTATATAAGGTGTATAACACATTATATATAACATGCTACATACATATAACATGCATATGCACATATGCATATATATATTTTTTAAAGTTAAATTTATTTATTTGGTATAAGGCCTTGCAGCATAGTTCAGACTCACAGTGAATCCCCTTGTCTCAGCCTCCCCAGTGCTGACATCACAGGTGTGTGCCACCACACCCGTTTTGGTACGGTGTACCCAAGGTTCTGGGGCCAGCACGGCATGTGGTACTGGGGCTCAAACTCAATTCCTTCAGTTTTCCAGGTAGGGATTCAGACCACCAAGCCATCTTTGCAGCCCCACGTACATATATTCTTACCCCTGAATTCTCACAGGACATTACTCATGTTGCTACCCAGCTCTCTAGGCTGGGATGACAAGGAGACAGAGAGAGCCCTGTGTTTATGGCACTCCAATGCCTCAGCCAGCAGTGAAGCTTGAAACACCAACCGTTATTGCAGGCAGGTGTGGTAGGGATGGGTATGCATGCATGTGTGTTCTGTGACTTCAGGTGTAAGCGCACCAGTAAAACTAAAACCAAAACTAAGAGCAAGAATGAAGAGGAAGTGTGGGGCCTGACAGGCCTGCACTGTGAACTCTGCCAAATAAAGACACACAAAACCCAAGCACCAGCTACTATCACATGCTATCATTTCAGACAGGAAACTATTTTAACCCAGAAAAGCAGGGAGGACTGGTGCTCACGATATGGCAGCGCAAGGCATATCTTATAGTCAGGAATCAGTGGGCAGAAAGAGCGAGGAAGCAGAGAGTTTCAGTGGCCTCCCATAGGCCCGCCCTACCCAGAACTCTGCGTTGTTCCTTCTCACTGCCCACCCCAGTGACCAGGAGGCACCAGGAACTTCAAAGCTGCTCCAGGGCTGTGGAGATAGCTCAGTGGTCTAAGTACTGGCCTAAGCAAGCAGAAGGACTTAGGTTCAACCCCTGGTACCACATGCCATGCCAGTCCTGCCCTGGGTGCACCAAACCCGTCACTGAGACTGGGCATGGTGGCACACACCATGGTGGCACACACCAGCTCGGGAGGCTGAAAACAGGAAGATCACTATGAGTCCGAGCTGTGTAGGGGAGAACCCGTACCAAATATATATATATATCCCTCTTGGCTGAGGACTAAAAGAATGAGTTTAACAGGTGTGGTGGTACACACCTAAAACCCCAACACTGAGTAGGGCCCTGCACATAGGAGCCTAGCCTAGGCAATTTGGTGACTCAATGAGAGACCCTGTTTTAAATAAGACAGATGGAAGATAGAGGGATGACATAGGATAGGCAGGCAGGCTAAATAAAAGGAGGGCTGATGCAGAGGTGTGATTAGATTCCCCCTACACACACACACTCTCTCTCTCTCTCTCTCTCTCTCTCTCTCTCTCTTTTGCCAATTAATGAAAGCTTTCTTTCTTTAAAAAAAAAAATTTTTTTTTAATTTTATGTATTTTTTTTTTTTCTTGTTTCAGAACCTTTGTTTATTCACTCATTTTTATGGCCGGCTCAGCCTGCCCCGAGGGCAGGGCTGGTGCAGCATATGGTGCCGGGGAACGAACTGTGGTCCCCGCAGCCGCCTAATCTTTCCTGAGCAGGCGCTTTAGACCACTGAGCCATCCTGCCGGGCCCAATGAAAGCTTTCTAAATGAACCTTCAGCAATATTAGAAACCTTAACATGTGATATGGGTCAAGTGTTTTTTTATGTGAAATATCTCTTATTTGATCATATTTGTGTGTGCGCATGCTTCTGGGGATTAAATCTAGGGAGCAACGAGGCTACAGCCTCAGCCCTTTTAAGTTGCACAGGCTACCTGACAGTAATTTTATACAATGTTTTCAGTGCGGCTGTGTTTTCACTGCATGTTGTTACTAGGGTTGTATACAGAGATTAAGGCTTGCCTCCACCTCACTAGAATCCTCCTGCCCCAGCCTCCCAAATGCTGGGATTACAGGTGTGAACCATCATGCTCAAGAAACTTTTTGGATTTCGAAGCCCTAGAAAGTAGATTCAGGGTCAGGGACCAAACCCAGGGCCTGGTTGCTGAAGCGGGAAACCTGCTAAAAACTACTAGGAAAAGGGCTGGCCAGATACCTCTGCGGACTAAAGCACCTGCTTAGGCAAAGCTCAGCGGCCAGGGTTCCATCCCCAGCCTTCCATGCCAGCCCTGCCTCCGGGGCATACTGAGACAGTGATTGAGACTGGGTGTGGTGGCACGTGCCTGTAATCCTAGTGCTTGGGAGGCTGAAAACAGAAGAATCACTATGAGTCAGATCTACATAGTGAGACCTTGCACACCCTGTAGACCCTGTCCTAATTCATAGGAAAAAAAAAAAAAAAAAAAAGAATAAAACAAAAACTACTAGGAAAACCTTACAGCTTTGATCACTGGGCTTGGAATCCCAGTTGGAGTGCACACTGAACCAGGTATAAATGGGGAGGTCCCCAAATGTCAGAGCCACAGCAGGTCCTGCTTTTAGCACACTGACTCTCAGGAGAACGGACAGATTCTACCCAGGCACAGTGGAAACCAAGTGGGAGGAGGTAAGGAGCTCTCTGATCTAGAGGCTGGCTGGCTGAGCATGGGAGCTTTTGGGCCAGAAGTGTATAAGTGTAACTTCTGCCCAAATCACTGACCATTAACCTGCAAAACAGTTAAACTGCTATTATACTGCAAGACAGAAGCAACCTTTAAGAAGGCACGATGGAATATAAAACAAAATTAAAAATATAAGCAGAGGTATCAGAGGCTGCACACTATGGGAGAGACAAATTTCGTGGTTCAAGTCCAGCAAACTTCTCCAAACAACTCAGAAAACAATTCTGAAGTTCCCTGGACTTTCGGCACAAAAATTCTGAGACAGGGAAACAGGAAGATGTAAGCTCTATTTACAGAATAAAATCAGTGGACAGAATCTGGATGGGCCAACATGTTGAGTTTAGTACACACTTCAAAGAAGATACTGTAAGTGTGTTCAAAGAATTAATAATATTGGTTTGAGAAATAGGGATACAGCTCAGCTGCACAGTGCCTGCCTGGTAAGAGGAGAAGGGAGGAAAAGGGAGGGGAGGAGAGAAAAGAAATAGGGATTGTTAAAAAAAGAAATAGAAATTTTAAAACAGGAGACCCTGCCACTGTACACTGTACATACTCCAGAACAGAGAACCCTAATCCTTCTGACATTCAGGAAAGAATAACTTCAGAAGTGGTAAAAGAAAGGGTGAGCCTTGCTGCTGCTGCCAAGCAACATGGTGCCCAAAGTCACTGCCTTCCTCAGGAACACCTGGCCCAGGAGCCAGTGCTGGTCGGGCCCTTTGCTATCATGGGCCTTGCTATGATAATGGCCCCCATCAGTCACTATACCAAGTACTCCAGCGTGATGAACCAGGCCATGCCCTATAACCACCCAGTGCCTGTGAGCTGACAGGAACAAGCCTGACATACTCAACCACCCCTAGGACACCCAGGGCCTCCCCCACCCAGCTTGGAGTGGCTGAAGTGCTTGTGAGCGCCTCTGCATGGACAGGGAAGTGGACCCCTGCCCTGGCCCCCACTAACAGTGTGAAAATAAAACTATATATATATATATATATATATATATATATATATATATATATAATACAAAAGGCATGTATAAGCCAAAGTGGGGTCATACCTGTAGTCCCAATGACTACAGAAGCTGAGGCAGGAAGATCATTTTAGCCCAGGATTCTGGGGTCAGCCTGAACAACATAACAAGTCTGTCTGGCCTCCCCCCACCCTTTCTGTGCTGGGATTGGAATCCAGGACCTTACACACGTTAAATAAGCACTCCACTGCTTAGCTGTATCATCAGCCCTTTTTATTTTGTGAAACAGGGTCTTGCTACATTGACCTCTAATGTTCAGTCTTCCTGCCTCAAGATTCTCAAATAGCTAGGATCACAGATATGTGCCACCACAAAAAGATTTAAACCAATAATTACAACACTCAAAAGTCTAATTTATAACATATGTAAGTCTAATAGTCATGAAAAAACCACATGACAAATTTGCTATGCTTTCCACAATTAAGTCAGTACGAAGTTAAGTACACTGTGTTATGTTCAAGATGTATACTGCAATCCCTAGGGTGCTCACTAGAAACAAAGAAAAGTGTATATCTAGAAAAAAGTCAGCAGCAGAAATAGATGTCACTAGCATGAGAAGACAGGCAGCTCCTAGGATCTTTTCTCCACTCTAACAACAATTAAGCTGTTAAGAACTACCAGAAACTACCTCTTTGGAGTGGCTATCAGTTCTCAATTCTTTAGGGGTACATCTACATAAATCATGACAAACATGATTTTTTATCAATCATAACAAAAATTTCTTAAAAAAAAAAAAAAAAAAAAAACGGAACTGCCGGCTGAAGTGGGACGATTGTTACAAGTTCAAGGCTGGCCTGAGCTACACCAAGTTCAGAGCTAGCCGGTACTACAATGTATACTATTTCAAATGTAACCAAGCAGAGCACAGCAATACAGAGATATACACTGTTGCCCTCTGTGGGGGTACACATCTATAACCCTAGTTCCTTTGGAGCCTGAGAGAAGAAGTTTTTAGACTCACAGCCAGTCTAAATCTCAGCAAGACAAGGTCTCAAAATAAAAAGAGCTGAGAATGTAGCTCAGCAGTAGAGTGGTGCCTCAGTATGCGTAACCGTTTACCCCCAGAACTGCAAAACATTTTTTTTTTTTTTTTTGTATTGGAGATCAAACTCAGGACCTTGGGTTTGCTAAGCAATCACTTAAGCTGCTGAGCTATCTCTCCAGCCTTGCAAAACAAAACATTAATAGCTAATTTTTCATAAGGAATTACTGAGAACAGGATGCAGTGGGAACTAAGCCATGCTAACCAGGGCTTTCTTCCACGCTTCTATGAAAGAAACTAATGTCATCCTAGGCTTGAACAGAGACATCTGTCTAGTGAATGCTTGAGTTTCAAAAGAGGATGCCTTGTGGGCTCATTTGGTCTCATCCTTTTGCATTAAGGAGCTGAGACCTAGCTGTCTGTCTCTCTAGGCCCAAGACAAGCTACAAAAAATTGCATGAACCATGCCCTGCAGATTCCACTAGGATATGTTTTTGACAATGCCAACTTAAAAAAAGGCATAGCTGGCCCAGCAGGATGGCTCAGTGGTCTAAAGCACCTGCTTAGGAAAGCTTGGGCAGCTGCAGGGACTGCAGTTCGATCCCCGGCACCACATGCTGCCTCCAGCCTTGCCCTCAGGACAGGTTGAGCCGGTCATAAAAATAGATAAACAAACAAAAATTTCTGAAACAAGGAAAAAAAAAAAAGGTGTAGCTTATCTACTATTGCATATGGCTTGGGTTCAATATGAATGAGGACGTGTCAAGAGCTGGGTACAGAATGACAGCTTGAATTGTGAAAATATGTTCCTGTTAAATTGTGCTTAAGACATAGGTGGAGTAGAATCCATTATGTTCAGGTACTTGTGATCCTTTATCTCGGGAAAAGTCCATAAACTATGGTATTTAGAGTAGTCCTCAAGGAATAGAGGGAGACACATTTGATGATCCTGTCCTCAGATCTCCATCTCTCCCTCAGGGGTACACAGGTCTCTCCCACATATTTTATGAGGAAACTTCAGGCAAGGCCCCAGGTACTGCTGGATGTGGCCTCTTCTATGTGCTCAATGATCAGGATTTGGAGGAGAGTCAAAAAGAGAAAGCTAGAATTATCACTGTTGCATTTGAGAATGCTCTAAAGTTCTTCAAATTGTCTAAGGGAAAACCCAAGGATGACTGAGTACAAGAAGATGGAACAGTTGATACAGAACACCTAGCTACTGCTTAGATCCTGCTCCAAGGGTGAGGTGACCAATGTGTCTGACCAATGGCGCTGGAGGACTGTTCCTGCTCCTAGAGAGGGGCTAGGCCAGCTAAAAGTCTTGTTTCCTGCTCTGAAGAGGCCCAACAGCACCTAGATACCCCATCCATGGATATCACTATTTCCCATGAAGCACCCTGGGTAATGGTAGATATCATGGGTGAACCAATTCAATGATTTCACTCTATTTTCACTTATTTCTCCAGAAAACCTTCTCCATCTACAGTCATAGTTGGAGTCTAGGGAAACTCTAGTTGTAGATTCTTTACTCCTGCTCTGATGAGTCACTTTGTTTTTTTTTTTTTATTTATTTTTTCTTGTTTCAGAACCTTTATTTGTTTATTCACTCATTTTTATGGCCAGCTCAGCCCGTCCCGAGGGCAGGGCTGGCGCAGCATGTGGTGCCGGGGGATCGAACCGCGGTCCCTGAAGCCGCCCAAGCTTTCCCAAACAGGCGCTTTAGACCACTGAGCCATCCCGCCGGGCCAGTCACTTTGGTTTTATTATTATTATTATTATTTTTTTCCTTGTTTCAGAACTTTTGTTTATTTATTTATTTTTATGGCCAGCTCAGCTTGCCCTGAGAGCAGGGCTGGCACAGCATGTGGTGCTGGGGATTGAACTGCAGTCCCTGCAGCCACCTAGGCTTTCCTAAGCAGGCTCTTTAGACCACTGAGCCATCCTGCTGGGCCCCTGATGAGTCACTTTGAAGGCCAAATGTTTGACCAAGTGTTTCTAAGTGTCCCCTTGTGTCCTCCCTTGCTAGAAAGAGATTTACTAGCAAAACTGGAAATTCTCAAATTCCAACAAAGGCCAAAAGAGATTTTACTTGTTGGGACTATGCCTGAGCTCTCTGACCTAATCAGCCAACATGTGGATTCTGCTGCATAGTAAAATGAAATATGTGACTTAAGAAAACCCTTCTTCCTCTACATATCAGAAAAGAGAGGAATTGTTTTGCATGGGATTCAAAGACTCTGGCCAGTAGCGTACTTCTCAAAAAGTTAGATGCAGTGACTTCTGACCGACAGTCTTCCTGAGGGCAATAGCAGCTGTAGCTATGCTAAAAGACTTTAGGATAGAAACTACAAGTTCTGACTCCCCATCAGGTCAGAGCAATTCTTTGTTTTAAGACAGGGCCTCACTGTACAGACCAATCTGGCTGTGAACTTAGGATGTAGTCCAGGCTGACCTTGAACTCACAGTGATCCTTCTACCTCAGCCTCCTGAATACTAGGATTATAGGCATGTGTACCATTACTGGCAGGTCAGAACAATTCCTGAGAACAAAGATTACTTGGGGATAACGGGAATGGCTTACTAGGTATCAAGCCATGCTCTTTGACCCTCCTGAGGTTTTTACAGGAACTTGTACTACTCTGAATCCTGCCTCTCTGATGGCTACAGGCCGAGAAGTTAGCTATTCTTGTAAACAAGCAATCTTTCAGACCTAGCAAATAGGCAGGACATCAGTGACCTGTCCCTCCAAGATCCTGAAGAGATGTGGTTCACAGATGGAAGTAGCCTTCTCCAAGAGGGACATCAAAAGGCAGGGGATGCACCTGTCACTTCACAATAGGTCATTAAGGCTAACTTTCCCCAGGGAACTCAGCTAAAAAAGTAGATGTCATACTCTTACTGGGCATTGATATTAGAAAAAACCAAGGGGCCTGGGAGGATGGCTCAGTGGTCTAAAGCACCTGCTTGGGCAGCTGCAGGGACTGTGGTTCGATCCCTGGCACATGCTGCACCAGCCCTGCCCTCAGGGCAGGCTGAGCCGGCCATAAAAATAAATAAATAAACAAACAAAAGTTCTGAAACAAGAAAAAAATAAATAAAATGAAAAATTCTTAAAAAAAAAAGAAAAAAAACCAATAAGCTACATATCTATACAGACTCCAAATGTGCCTTTCTGGTGCTCTATACCCAAGCAGGAATCTGGAAAGGAGCTTGCTGACTAAAAAAGCAATCATCTATAAAACACAAGTAGGAATTCTATAGTTCTTAAGAGGCAGGTCACTGTCATTCACTGCAAGGGACTCCAAAGAGACATCTCATCTAACATCTCCTTGGGAAGCCAAAAGGCTGACAGTTGGCAAAGAGAATGCTGCAGCTCCTCAAGACCACAGCCTCATTCCTAGTTCCCAAGGACCCATTTGGTCCTTCCTCAAGGGATGCAGTGACAAGCTATAAAAAAACTCTACATGGGAAACGGTCTCTAGAATTTTCACAGGACTAAGAAAAAAGCTATTCCTCAGAACCACTGGAAGACATGAGACTCCCCAGAAAGCAAGATTCCGGTACTGTACGGGGTGCAGATAAAGTCTCTACAACACCTAGTTGAGGTTACCATTTTTAAAAATATTTAATTTTTTAAAATAAAACTTTCTAAAAAATCTTTTATTTATTTGGTACATGGACTTGCTACACAGCTCAGACTCTTAGTGATCCTGTCTCAGCCCCCCGGTGCTGGGATAACAGGCATGCATCACTACACCTGATTTCGGCGCTGGTACAGCATATAGTAGTGGGGATCAAACTCAGGTCACTGTGCTTGCCAGGCAGGTGCTTAGACCGTTGAGGTATCTCCCTAGCCCAAAGCTCTCATTTTCAGTAAGATCCATTATGTGGGTGATCTGGCTAAGTCTCTCAATAATGTAACCTCTTTGCCGCACTTTGTCTTCAGAAGAAGTGTGAAATGGGTTCTAGATCCTCAACATAACAGTAACTTTTTTTCCTCTCATCAAATAGTTCAATATTATTTCCTCACTGTCTTCTGAAAATAGTTTTTTCTTAACCCAGACATGCGCCACAGAACCCCAAGGTAGCTGGAGAGCACACAATCTCTTAACAGGTAGGGCCTCCAAACTCTCTAGCCAGAAGCTGTAGAAGACAGAGACTTCAACTCTCTCAGCACCTCATAGGGAATTATGGGGAGTATGTCTCTCAGGTGGAGGAATAAGATAGGACATTAGGGTGTGGCAAAGCTGCCAGGGGAAGTTGTGTTAATCACAAAATTCCAGGACACGTGAGCGAAACAGTTTCCAAAGCTCTGCACGGGGAAGCTCATACAAGAACTCAAGCAGGTTTTTAATGGGACAGCTTAGATCTGAAATCAGCTTGAGGAGTGGATAATACAAACATGACCATCCACACTGAGTCTTTGCCACTGCTTTTGCATAATGGTCTGCTCCCACGCTGTAGGTATACTTCTCTTGCTTTTAAGTGGCCTAAACTTGCTCTGCAGAGCATGTTTCTTTTCCTACCTTTAATAAAATCTTACTACTGCTTTAGAAAAAAATGACAAGAGAATCTAGGTGTGGTGGCACATACCTCTAATCCCAGCACGTAGGAGTCTGAGCATTGGACTGGGAGCTCAAGGCCAGCTGGGTTATAAAAATAGTTCAAAGCTAACCTGAGCTACAGTGGCTCTAGGTCTTCAGAGGCAGTAGCGCTCAGGTCTTTGCATACAGCTCTTAGTGTTACAACCTCCAATGGTCTTTAGCTACCTCATCAGCTCTTTGGCAGCTGAGGCTCATAACCTCCTTGACAACTATCTGAAGCTCCTAAAGCCATTTCTGTTGTTGTGGGGGTTTCTACAGGTCTCTGTGGGTTTCCACCAAATCCACTGGTCTCTTGTCACTGGTTAAAACCAGCTGCTCCAGCTGGTCTCCACTGGTGATCACTTATCTCTGCTGCAGGTCCTTGTCACTCTTCAGAGCCAGTAGTCCCTAGTGTGTACAGCTCTACTGAAAGTAACCTGCTTTATCCACACCATCCAGATGGGGTTTATAGGTCCACCAGAGTAAGCTTTTATTGAGACCTATGCTGATATGCACAAGATCAGTAGAGAAAAAGGAGCCCTATTGCACTAACCAGTGGAGTTCTGAGGAAGCAATGCTTACATAGAACAGCAGAAGAGACTCAATCATCTTGGATTGGTGTTTCAAGCCTTGACAAGGTTGTGTGACTATGAGACAAAATCAGTAGGACTGGTTGAAACCTCAACCCCACTGCAGCAGAAGTCGGACTGGAGCCACCTGAGATTAGTCTGAATTTCAGGTGGTCCAAGGTCAAGGTTTGGGACTGGTCTGATCAAAGCCTGCTGTAGTCAAGGGAGACATCTGGAGTGCCTATAGCCTGTTGTATAGCCAGAGATCTACAGCATGTGTTCTGGCTGTCAATGGGAAAGGGGAAAGACTGAGCTGTTTCTGATCTACTTCAAAAGGGGAAAAGAAGTATACAGAGGCAGAGTTTTATTTTGTTTGGGCTAGCTATGTAGCCCAGGCTGGCCTCAAACTCACTGTGGTCCTCCTCTCCTAGCCAGCAGAACTTTTTCCAATACTATCATGGCATATATGGAGACATCCCCCCAGAGACTAATACGCTCACAGGTGGGCCTTTGGGGAGATGACTGGATCATGGGGGCAAGAAGCTCAAGGTGTGGATGAGTCTACCATTGAGTTTATAACCAAATGTGATAGTCATAACTGAAAGCCTGGTTGCTAGCTTGCCTGCCTGCCTGCCTGCCTGCCTGCCTGCCTGCCTGGCTGCCTGCCTGCCTGCCTGCCTGCCTGCCTGCCTGCCTTCCTTCCTTCCTTCCTTCCTTCCTTCCTTCCTTCCTTCCTTCCTTCCTTCCTTCCTTCCTTTCCTTCCTTCCTTCCTTTCTTGTTTGTTTATTTATTTATTTTTATGGCCAGCTCAGCCTGGGCTGGCGCACCATGTGGTGCTGGGGATCGAACCGCGGTCCCTGCAGCCACCTACACTTTCCTAAGCAGGCGCTTTAGACCACTGAACCATCCTGCCGGGCCCATTCCCTTGTCTCTTGATCTCTTTGCTTCCCACCATGCCATGAGCTGCAGCTCCTCTGCCAGATCCTTCTGTTGTGCCACTCTGCCTTGGACTGAAATATGGAATGAAACCTCTACAAACTGAGCCAAAATAAACCTTTCCTCCTTTGAAATGTGGGTGTCAGGTACAGTGTTGCATGGCAGTAGCGAGAAAGTAAGTAAGATACTTCTGAAACTAAAATGTAAGTAACGCAAGCTATATTTTTATAACTTAAAATTGTAGGGGCTGGGGAGATAGCTCAGTGGTCAACTGCAGGGACTGCGGTTCAACCCCTGGCACCACATGCTGTGCCAGCACCACCCCCAGGGCAGGCTGAGCCGGCCATAATATAAATAAGTAAGTACATAAGTAAATAAATAAATACAATTTAAAAATAAAATTGTAAGGGTTTGGCCAGATAGCTCAGTGGATTAAAGTGCCTGCTTAGGCAGAGCACATTGGCTGACTTCAATCCTACGCTCACTGAGATTTTTTTTAAGAGTTTTTTATTTTATTTATTATTATTTTTTTCTTATTTCAGAACCCTTGCTTGTTTATTCACTCATTTTTATGGCCGGCTCAGCCTGCCCCGAGGGCAGGGCTGGCGCAGCCTGTGGTGCCGGGGATTGAACCGTGGTCCCTGAAGCCGCCCAAGCTTCCCAAGCAGGCGCTTTAGACCACTGAGCCATCCCGCCGGGCCCCTCACTGAGATTTTGACTGAGACTGGGTGTGGTGGTGCGCACCTATAATCCCAGCATTTGGGAAGCTGAAAAACAGGAAGAATCACTATGAGTCCAATCTGTGTACGGAGACTCTGTAGATCCTGTACTACATTAAAAAAAAAAAAAAAAAAAAAAAAAAAAAAAAAAAAAAAAAAAAAAAAAAAAA
>PVJA010029180.1:0-26906 GCA_004027025.1 Myocastor coypus | reverse complement strand
TTTACTTCAGATGTTATCTCTGATCTCAGTTGCTCTATAAGTTTCTGCACTTGTGTGTCTGCCTCAGATGCTACCAATTCAGAGGTTTCATCTGTATAATTCTCATTTTCTTCCATGATAGTGTCTTCTGTATTTGGTTTGGGTGGGCACGGGTCCTGAGATTGCCTCCTACTCCTTGTTGTTATTATTTTGTATGGAATTGACCTCTGCACTTTGGTGGTGTTATGCTGTGTCTATGGGCATTTGTTCTGGAGACTCCAAGGTGGTTCTTCTACAGAGTTTCCTGACTCTTTTGTTGGGGCTCTGGCTGCTAGCTTTTGTGAATCCTGGCAGATGTTTTCTGTAAGTGGAGGTGGAGCTTTGGGATTGAGTAGTCCTGGTAGGCTCGTGGACCAGATCGATTACCAAACGGGTTATTTGATGGTTTCGGTGCTGCAGCTTGGGCTGGAGGGGTTCAAAAAAAAAAGGGGGGGGGGAAAGGACCCAGCCGTCGCGCGGGCTCAGCTCCCAGCGGTGCCGTTTGGGTCTGGGCTGGAACAGGAAGTTATTCGCGGGAACGCAGAGGTGGGGCAGAGGGGCGCAAGGAGCTTACCCGCGGCGGGTGCACAGGCTCAGCTCCCAGCGGTGCGGTTTGGGTCTAAATATCTTTCATCTTTTAAAAATGTGTATGATTTTAGTTTCATCTTTTTTTTTAATGTCTTTTTGAGACAGGGTCTGGCTATGCAGTTGAGGCTGGTCCTGAGCTTACTTTTGTAGCCCAGGCTGGTCTCGAACTCCCACCGATCCTCCTGCCTCAGCCTCCCGAATGCTGGGATTACAGGCATGTGCCACAACGCCTGGCTTCATCTATTATTTTTATATTGTTTTTAAATTTTAAAATATCAGAGGGGCAAGAAAAAAAAACTACAAGGTTTCTAGACAGAAGTGTTAAAGTGTAACTGTTTGAACAGTTTTGCATTTTTATATCTGGTAGTCTGAGCAAAAATTTGATGACAACAATATATAACATAACAATCATTAATTTTCTCTTCTTTTGAAATTCGGATCAGTTTCTATTGTTTTATGTTGCTTTGTTTCAATTTTTGTTCTTGTTATCCGTTTCTTTTTTTTTCCTCTTTAAAAAACATTAAAGAGCTAGAGAGGTAGCTAAGTGGTGTAAGCATCTGCCTGGCAAGTGCAAGGACCCACATTCCATCCCCGGGACTGCATGCCATGCCTGCCCCAAAACCTACTGCTAGGATGCACACCTATAATCCCAGCACTGGATCAAATCGCATTCCTTGCGGTTGTCTAAGCTTGCCTTTTTTTTTTTTTTTTTCTTTTTTTTGTCTTTTTGAGACAGTGTCTCACTATGCAGTTGAGGCTGCCCTTGAGCTCACTCTTGTAGCCCAGGCTGGTCTCAAATTCACAGCAATCGTCCTGCCTCAGCCTCCCAAGTGCTGGCATTATAGGTGTGTGCCACACCACAGCCATCTTTTTTTGTACTTTTCTTGATGTGATAATGTGAATCTCCTAATAGCAAGTTGTTAGGCAGATTTCATCTGTAGAAAAAATATAGGCCAGAAGTGAAATCTTTCATTTTTAAAGAGACTGGGGAGGTGTGTAATATGTGAGAAACAGTGTAAAATGTTGTAGAAAAATACCACCCCACAGGCCAGCGACATAACTCAGCTGTCCAAAGCACTTGCTCAGGCAAGCTTAGGTAACCACAGCGACCACACTTTGCTCCCTGGCACCACATGCTGCGTCAGGCCCCCAGGGCAGGCTGAACCAACTATGATATAAATAAATAAATCAAAAAAGTACCACCCCAGTAAGGCTGTAGCAGTGTGAGTGATGAATCTGTTTAATGCCAAAGCAATGTCACATTCCTGAAAATTCCTCAAAAAGAGACAAAAGTACATGTCATTGCCTAGATTCTTTGTTAAGGGGATACTGACAGAAAATAATCTTATTGTACCAACTAATAGCACTGATCCCGCTAATGATGAAGTTATCTTCCTCTCTCTTGCCTTCCTCACATCAGCCACGAAAGTTTTCAAAGATAAGCGCAGGTTAATTCGTTTACTTTTTATGTTTTGTATCTTTTTTATCATTTTGCATTCTGCTACATTATTGTAGTCATTATTTTTTTTTATTTTTGAGACAGGGTCTCACTGTGGAGTTCAGGCTGGCTTTGAGCTCACTTTTGTAGCCCAGGCTGGTCTCGAACTCACAGCAATCCTCCTGCCTCAGCCTCCCAAGTGCTGGGATTACAGGCATGAGCCACCACGCCCAGCTCATTATTATTTATATATTTTAATTTTTTTAATCATTTTCACATGAACGTTTTGAGATGTGGAACAATTATCTGAGGTTCAGTTATTTCTTACAGGGAAATTGACTTTGCTATGCAACTGTTTAGAATTATAGGCACGTTTGTACAAAAAATTGTGTTCACAAAACTGATGTAACTGATTTCATTAAAGCACACATTATAATAATTTTAAGAGATGGATTTGAAAACACACTGTTAAATGAAATGAGACAGGGAGAAAGGGTTAAGTATTTTAAGATATGTCTAACACATTTAAGCCAAAATATGAACAATTTAAAGAGCAAAAAAAGACATAACCTGGAGTTAATGTGGGTAGAGATGAGAAAGGGAAATGAGGGAAAAGGAAGAGGTGGAGAGGATGAGGGGAACAAAACGGATAGAGAGAAGCGCTAAGTGTATGTATCACTCTCCCAAGCTGCATGTAATCATTGTGTCTCACAGCCAGAATATTATTGACCAAATAAAATGGTAGAACGAACTATTTTAATTTCCTTTTTCAAAGTTTCATGTTGTATGTTGGGAGCTGGCAGGAAGCCAGGAAATTGATTGAGTTTGTGCAGGTGGGACTAGGCTTCCCTTTGTGGGGGCAAAAAGCTATGCTCAGTGCTGAGAAAAATATCCTTCCTGGTTCAATATAGAGCCCAAGCACACCTGCAGGGAGTTCTGGATGTCCCCCTCCCCTGCTTGGAATGTTTTCAGTTTCTCCAAAGCAGTTACGCAAATTCCTGTTCTTGAACACTGAATAAAAGGAAGATCCTCCTGAGGATGGAGGCTCACTTCGAGAGGGACAAGTCTCAGTGAGTCCTCTGAACTACCTTCATCAGGTCTTCTCGTCGTTTCTTTCAGCACCGACACCAGAATAACACAACAGTTTCATATGATAGAAAATTAAATGTGAAAATAAGATAATGATGCTATTTGAAGCGAAACTTAATGAGAAACGTTCACTCTTTCACTAGAAAATTATCCAGTGCATCTGTGCTGTGTTTCAATCTGTTCGTATTTTTCTTCAATATGTTCTGTTTGCTTCTATTTCAGAATGTGTATATTAAAGTGATTCCAAGGACTGGCAGCATAACACCAGAAAATATTCATGTGTAGCTTAAGATAACAAAGGAAAAGAGTTAACAGATTTGCATTATTTCCACAGAGTAATTAACATATTATGTCCTTGTCTACTATGCCACCGATGGCCTTGGAAAGGTTGTCATAAGATTAAATTAATTCAATAATAATTCTAATAATAATAGATGTCAGTGAATGAATACAATCAACATGCCATACATGAAGTATTTTGGAAAAATTATCTCACATTCCTCATAACACATTTGAACCTAGTTTTCTACATAGAGACTGTTTAGTAAACACTGAAAGTCACGGACATCATTAAGTAGTGGAGAGCATAATCAGGACCATGAGTTTCTTTTGTCTTTTTGAGACAGGATCTCGCTATGCAGTTCAAGCTGGCCTTGAGCTCACTTTCTGTAGCCCAGGCTGGTCTCAAACTCATACCAATCCTCCTGCCTCAGCCTCCCAAGTGCTGGGATTATAGGTGTTTGCCACCATGTCCATGAAGCCAATGGATCTTGACTTTGGGATTGCTGTTATTTCAGGAAGGAAAATTCACTGATGTAAGGGAATATTTTGTGCATTTTAGGATGCTAATCAACCTGCTTGGCTTCTTTTAAGTAGATGTCAGTGGTATTTCCCCAGTAAGAACAACAACAACAACAAAAAACTATCTCTAAATGATTCTACATGTTATTTGAGGAACAGAATCACTTGCATTTGAGAATAAGTATTCTAGAATAGGTTGTATTGGTAAAATCTATCCATAAATGGAAGCATTTTTCCTCAGCAAAAAGCCAGTTTATAATATTATAGGTATTAGATTTGTACTGCATGATTCACTTCATACTATTTATTTTTCTTCCATAGTTAGGCTATCATTTTTCTCCGTAGCAGTGGAATAAGAAGAAGGATTTTATTTAACATGTTACTCCTTGCAGCAAGGATAATCCCACTTTATTGGTGGAATGTTTTTAATAGTGCCTTTTAGCTTCAGGGTGTTGAATCATTTGATCATAAGAGGCAATTGCTTTTTTCAGTTTTCGTAACCTTGGAGTATTTTATTATCTTTAGAACACACTAAGTATTTTAGCATCTTTAGTAATATACCCATGTCATACAAATAGTGATTGGCAGAAACAGTAGAAATTTACATAGAGTTATTATGGCTATAGTGCCTATATTAAGGCTTTATTGTTTCTAAAAATTTAATTTAATATGTACATACACACAAATATATATTAAGAAAAGTATATAAAATAGAGGAAGTAGGAAATTGGTTGAATTAAATATATGTAACTCTTTTTGTCTAGGAATCACATTTTCTACATATAAGCAGATGGAGGAGAGGTGTATCCAGGAAATTTTTAAATTTTTTTTTGATAATGAGACATATAATGAAGCATGATATATTTGGGGCAGTGTCACTACTGCACAGCAGGTGGAAAGATAAAAATTTACATGAACAATTATTATATTATGCAACAGTAATAATTATCCAATTAGAAAATATACAGTAATGTAGACTGTGAAACCATGGAATAAAAAAGAAGTAAAACTAGGCAAATGAAAATATCATTTTCATAAATTTAAAATGCATATATACAGATTACACACTTTAAAAATCATTCAAACAAAAGTATATGTAATCAGTGTATTAGCATCGTATCCTCCTAAAGAGAACGCATGACAAACACAAATTCAGACAGATATAGAAATAAATAAATCAGTCCAGTTCCTGATGGATTCTCCACTGAATTCTACATGAAATTTACAGAAGACATAACCCCAATACTCCTAAAGCTCTTCAATGAAGTTGAAAAGGAAACAATCCTCCCAAAATCATTCCTGGAGGCAAGGATTACACTGATACCAATACCAGAGAGAGATGCAACTTAAAAGAGAATTATAGGCCAATTTCTCTCATGAACATAGATGCAAAGATCCTCAATAAAATCCTCACCAATAGAATACAGCAAATCATCGAGAAGATTACACACCAAGACCAGGGTAGGAGTCATCCCAAAGATGCAAGGATGGTTTAATATATGCAAATCTATAATTTTAATACACTATATCAATAGAGCCAAAGCCAAAAACCACATGATCATTGCAATTGATGCAGAAAAGGCTTTTTACAAAGTCCAGTACTCATTCATGTTCAAAATTCTACAGAAAATCGGAATAGAGGGATGCTACCTCAGTCTGATAAAAGCCATGTATGACATGCCAAAGGCTAACATAATTCTAAATAGGGAAAACCTGAAATCTTTTCCTCTGAGATCTGGCAAAAGACAAGGATGTCCCCTATCGCCATTCCTATTTAATGTAGTTCTGGTGGAATTGGCTGCAGTCATTAAACAAGAGGGAGAAGTAAAAGGAATAAGAATAGGTAAAGAAGTTAAGCTGTTACTATCTCCAAATGACATGATAATCTACATGGGAGACCCAAAAACCTCCACAAAAAAGCTACTAGAATTAATATGCAAATTCAGTAGCATAGCAGGGTACAAAGTCAACACACAAAAGTCGATACCATTGCTGTACACAGATAAAACACACTGAGAGAGAAATTAGGGAGAAATACCCTTTACAATAGCGTCAAAAAAATGAAATAGTTAGGAATTAACCTAACTAAAGTAGTAATGATCTACACAATGAAAGCTACAGTACTCTAAAAAAAAGAGATTCTACTCCTGGATAGGAAGAAGCAACATTGTGAGGATGACCATACTCCCTAAATTGTTAAACAGATTTAATGCAATACCTATCACAATGCCATCAACATATCTCACAGACCTGGAGAAATCACTCCTAAAAGTTTTTTTAGGACCAGAAAAACTGAGAATTGCGGACAATCCTGGTCCACAAAGATAAGGCAAGAGGCATTACAATTCCTGACCTAGAGTTGTACTACAGAGCTACCGTGATAAAATCTGCATGGTATTGTTAAAAAAAAAAAAGTAGAACTGAGGATCAGTGGAATAGATTAGAAGATGCAGAAGCAAATACAAGCACACTCAGCCACCTTATTTTCGACAAAGGGGCCAAACAAGCTTATTGGAAGAAAGATAGCCTTTTTAACAAATTGTGCTGAAAAAACTTGCTCCCTACATGCCAAAAACTAAAACTGGACCCAGGTCTATTGTCATGCACTAAACTAAAGTCTAAATAGATTAAATATCTAAATATTGAAAGAGAAACACTAAATCTCATAGAGGAGAAAGTTGGAGGAAATCTTGAAGACATTGGGGTAGGCAAACATTTCATGGGCAAAAATCAAAATGCATGTTTAACACTTGAAAGACTCAACAACTGGGACCTCCTGCAGCTGAGCAAGTTTTGCACAGCAAAAGAAATTACCAATGGAGTGAAAACACAACCCACAAATTAAAAAAAAAAAAGTTAACTAACAAGTATTCAAACAAAGGTCTTCTATCTAGAATTTTTAAAGGATTAAAACCTATTTTGGCCCCAAAATTCAAAGACACAATCCAGAAATGGGCATCTGAGATGAACACACACTTTTCAAAGAAAGAAATGCAGCAAGCCTATAAAGTCATTCATGATATGCAAAGCAAAGCAACACATAGATACCATCTCACCCCAGAAAGAATGGCTATCATAAAGAAATCAACCAATAACAAATGTTGGAGAGGCTGTGGGGAAAAAGGAACCATTCCCCTCCACTGGTGGGAATGCAGATTGGTGCAACCATTATGGAAAGCAGTGTGGAGGCTCCTTAAAAACTAAAACTAAAAATCCCATTCAATCCAACTCTTCTGCTACTGGGAGTTTTCTCAGAAGGATTGAAAAATTCATGCCATAGTGATACCTGTGCACTTATGTTCACTGTAGCACTATTTGTGACAGCCAAATCTTGGAAACAACCCAGATGCCCATCATCTGAAGAATAGTTGAAAAAGATGTGGTATTTTCATTCAATGAAATATTACTCAGCTATAAAGAATAATAAACTTGAACACTTAATATACAAGTGGATATATCTTGAACATATACTCATAAGTGAAATAAAGCAGACCTACATATGTAAGTAATGTATAGTCTCCCTAGTGTAAGAACTCAAAAGAAGAAATAAAAATGGAAAGAAAAATTAAAAAAGAGTTATTTTAATGTACATACTAATTGTTTCATTTACACTTTGGTCATTCTTGTATTATGATAGACTATAACTTTTGCTTTTGTCTAAAGATTTTGTTTTAAATTTTGGTTTCTTTTGTTCATTTCACATGTTTGTTAATATCTACTTGTATTAAAAATAAAAATAAATAAATAATTAACAAAATTATAAATAAATAAGTCAGGAAAAGTGCCTTTCTGTGGTTCCAGTGCTGACATAAATACATACAGTCTCTACAGATGAGTTAAAAAACAATAACCAAAATCATATTTCTATGTGTGAATGTGATTTCTCCAATTTATTATGAAAACTTGAAATGTTGAAAAGTTGTCATATAATAAAGTGTGTACTAGGGGCTGGGGAGATAGCTCCGAGGCACAAGTGCCTGCTGGGCAAGTGCAAGGTCGTGAGTTCAAACCCTGGTCCCACAAAAAAAAAGTGTGTACTATAATATAATAATGATGTTAGTTTTTATTGTGAACAACTATGCATGTTTATAGTGAAAAAGTGACTCTCTGGTCAACTGTCCTGAAAATGTTTATGTCACCCTGTCTGAGACTCATCAAGTATGTCTACCTATCTATGACTGAATATTTGTATACTATACAAGAGTGAAAAATTTATGGGTAGGGAAGTAGATTACTTTTGAGGAATTTATCTGTAATTTCTCTTCACTTTTCTGTTCCAGTAATTCATTTCTCTTGCTTTATCCTTGGAGATTTAATTGAATTTATTTAGTCTTAATCATTAAGGTCTATGGTACTCATCTTAGTATCTTTCTTAGCACAGGGAAAAATTATCCAACACCCAGCATTTAAAAATTTTATCTCAGAGATTTCAGTGTGCAGTCCATAGTCAGCTTGCTTTAAGGCAGAAAGAGTCTAGTGAAAGAGTATGATAGACGAAAGAGGAAAGAGAGAAGAACCAAGAATTGGAGACATGCCCTTCCATGACAAGTCTACAGTGACCTACCTCCTCTGAGAAGATCTCAAATCCTAACATGACATTTAGTCATGAAGCATTGCAAGGCTAATAGACTAATGGGAACAGTGAGCAGGGAATATCTTCCCATTTTCTGAAATCCTTTATGATATCTTTTTTTTTAGAATACTGTAGTTTTCATTGAATAGATCTTTCAGGAAGACAGTATGATAGAAATATAAAAGACTGATTTTTTCATAAATATTATTAAATTTGGAGACAATTTATAAAGCAAGTGATTTATTTTTGTGAACTTCTCTCATTAATTTTTTCCCCTTAGAAAGACCATTAAAGCAAGAAGGCCATATGTTTGCTTGCTAAATTTGTCAGCATGTGGCAACCGGTTCAGTGAATCCACTCTTGCCTCTTTCCCCCATGACTTTGCAATGTAGTTAAAATTTGTTGTCATTATGTGCACCCTTTGTTTGCTGTCGAATGAAAAATGATTTGCAATTAATTTGACAGTTACAAATGGACATGTTCTCTTTTGTTTAGTCTGAAAGTTCTGCATAAACAGTTCCTTTGAGCAGTATGCTCAGTGAAAGAAAATGAAGCATAGTCTGAATCTGGTGTGCCAAGAAGGATGGAGAGCTTGCTATTGCTGTTAGAAAGAAATCAAGTACATAGTTGCACAAGGTGCATTTGTTTACTCTCTAGCTAGTGTCAGGCATATTCAACTGAACACTTTTGACACATCTTCATGTAATGGGTTGTTTGTCTAAGTATGTGAATGCTAATGCAGGTGGCATTCAGTGATGCATTCAGGATGAATCAGAGAAAAGTGCTTATCTTCCATCAAAATGTAGAAAGTCTGTTGCTTTTTCTTGAACTCAGTGGAATCGTGTCTAATAAACTGTGGTAGACGGTTCAATGTGCCTTTTTAAGCTATCATTTCTGATGATCAAATTTTTACCTGGTGCTTTCTTGTCCACTAATCTCCTAAAAATGCTAATGATTGGAAATTCGCTAACCTATGCAGAAGCATAGTCTATGTGGAAAAGCTACCATAACTATTCTGGCTGGCTTAGAGTCATCTCTATTGTCTCAGACAATGGTCTACATTAAAAGTCATGCACATAAGTAAAGATTCCTTCAAGAACAATCTAGTCATACTTGTCATGTTTTAAATTCTGTGAGATAGTCAAAATAACAATGAACAAGCTTAGAACAATGAATCTCTAACATTGGAAAATTCATGATTGAAGAGTGGCATTGTTTTTCGCTATTAAGTTGGAGACAGTTGCTTTTGAAGCAGCAAATAACTAGGATAAATTCCAAGTGGTAACTTGAGTTGATTGTAGTCACGCAGTACCTAGGTTCTATAACATCCAGATTTAATTGCTATCTTGTAAATGCAGACTTTCAAGTTCTTGTGTCTATATTCTGTTATTTGAATAAAAATTACGATATTAATTGGAATGCTTCTTAGAAAGTCAGCATAGATCTTCCTGATGTTTATGCTACAATTAATAAATAGCAATGATTTCAGTTTTAGAAAACCCCTGTCATACTCTTTCATCAGTCTTTTCTATAGAGCTTCATCTCTTTTGTGTTGGGTGAGAAAGATTTATCACTTACACTGTCTCCTTTGTTTTGTGTGACATTCCCAAAGGATTCCATAAGGCAGCAAGTTTACAGTAAAAATGAATGCAGATTATATATCAGACTTGTATTTGGCTCTAAAAATTTCAGACTCCTTGATCTTGAACAAGAGCAAATGAATCTATATTCATTCAACTTTTACATGCATTATATGAAGGACAATGAGGTTATTTGTCCAAGGTCATTTGCCAATACTCAGTTGTTCTGTTAAATATGTCATTCTCTTTTATCTGTTTTTGTTAAAAAGAGACTAAGAAAATTAGAAAAGCACTCATTGCTTACTGTGGAATTTAAAAAGATTCACATACACTTATACTATTTAATTCTTATAGTAATGATACTTTGGAGTGTATCAATGTTATTAAGTCATTAAATATCAGAGTAAAATAAAGCTGATGAAAGTTCGCAGACAACATATAATGATATAATATTTAGATCTATATTTGAGTCATTGTGAACATATTTTTATTCTGTGAACTCCATTACTCTAATTAAATTAACGTATCATATCCTTAGCTAAATTTATTTTATTAACCTTAATGATCATTTTAAAATTTGATACAATTTTCTTTCATTTCTGCATTGTTTTTCTGATTGGAAGTTTCTTCATATATACAGAAAAAGATTAAATTTGACATCTTTTGCTTCATATAGTTCTGTTCTTTAATTAAAAATACATCTTAAGTGTTATGTCTTTCTAAAATTAATGCGAAGTTATTTCGTTTGAAGTTTTTGAAAAGACAAAACCTTAACTGAAAGATACTTTTCATCCATCATGCTGCTCTGTATTCCTTTCCTCTGGCTTTTCTGTTTAAACTTTACAGAAAGAAATCAAGGTCTGAGAGATAAAAGGACAAAACTCCCCTCTGAGGATCATTCCCCAGTGTCTTCAGATTCATACCAGGTAGACATTCTGGAAACTTTTATGCACAAATTAATAAAATAGTGATGGCAGGGGCTAGAACATGAATTTAACCATATGTTCTCCTATTAAAGCTTGACACTTGCCTATACACTACTGACATCCAGTAGTATTATTTTTTTTTCCATTTTTCTTTTTGAGACAAGGTCTTACTGTACATCAGGCTGGCTCTAAACTCACTCTGTAGAAAAGACCAGCCTCAAACTCACAGAGATTCTCACGTCTCTTTCTCCCAAGTGCTGGGAACAGTATGATTTTATACTATGTTTTTCATAGTTTATGAAAAGGGAGCTAAAGATACAGATATCAAAGACCATCAAGAACAGAACTTCTTATGTTAGGTGTGGTATCATATGCCTTTAATCTCAGCACTCAAGAGGCAGAGGTGAGAAGATGGTTTTGAGTTTTAGACCAGCCTGACCACTAAATGAGGCCACCCTGAAGTGCACAGCCTGGACTCCATAGTGAGACCTTATCTAAAACAAATAAACACACAACTTTGACTTTGTGAGAGGTGCAATTATGAAATTTCTGCAAGAAACTTGGTGAAAGACATTATGTAGGAACAAAGATTTCATCCCCCATTAAAGCTAATAACAGAAAAAAGGCTAATAACAGGACTTCCTGTGCGACGTGGCCCACCAGACAGATATCTTCACCCTCTAACCCCATCTGTCCCAGGTACGTTAAACAAAAGTAATCAGACAGAACTTAAATGAAGTAAATTAAATACCAACTCCCAATTTAATATCTGATTAGCTACACAGACATAAGAATTGCTCTTATTATGTAAAATGCAAACTTGTCAGTTACAAAAAGCCGGGCGTGGTGGAGTGGCTCATGCATGTAATCCCAGCATTTAGAAGCTTGAGGAAAGAGGATTGGTGTAAGTTCGGGACCAGCCTGGGCTACAAAAGCGAGCTCAAGATCAACTTGAGCTGCATAACGAGACCCTGTCTCAAAAAGACAAAAAAACACAAAACCAAAAACCCTGTTAGTTAAAAAAGCTTGTCAATAGCTAAATATCGCTACCCACTATTAGTGTTCCTAACTGTAGTTCTGTAAATACAGAGCTATAACTGCCTCAACCATATAATATCTTTTGGGTAGGAATTGCACCGAAGTTATAAGTGTACCAAGCTGTTCCACAAATGTCAGAGGACATTGCTATAAACAATGACAAAGAGAAAGAACAAAATTCAATCTCAGACCCCAAGCCCATTCAAAGCAAATACAGGAGACACTAACATAGAAGAAAATGGGAATCACACAGCTGAAATCCCTGAATTAATAGTGTCTGAAGTAAAGAAACAACTTCAGAAAAGTACAGAGGATATCAGATAAGAAATAATCTCTGAAAGTGGGGGCGGGGAGATAGCTCAGGGGCACCAGTGCCTGCCTGTCAAGTGCAAGGATCTGGGTTCAATCCCCAGTTCCACAAAAATAAATACATAAATAAATAAATAAATAAATATCTCTGAAGAAAAAAGGAAAACTCTGAATTAATAGCATCTGAAGTAAGGAAACATCTGCAGAATGCTATAGAGGAAAATGCATCAGAAATAACCTTTGAGGCAAAAAAAAAATCTCTGAATTAATAGTGACTTAAATAGAGATAACTGTAGAAAGGGTAGAGAGGAAATCGATCAGAAATAATTTCCCAAGCAAAAAAAGAAAGGATAACCATAATGAAAAACTTACTAACTGCTTCTGAAGGAAACACTGTTAAAAAATTGCAGGATATTAGAAAAACAATGGACTCCTTGAATGAGCAATATAGGAAAGAAATAGATCAAATGAAGTAGTTTCAAAGAGATATACAGGGCAATAAAATCTCAATCACAACTGGCAACACTGTGTGAAGGAAAGCAGAGATAGAGTTTCAGATCTTGAAGACACAATCACAACTCGTGAAAAGGTAAGGAAAAAAACTCTTAAAAACTGGGGCTGGGGAGATAGCTCTGTGGCACGAGTGCCTGCCTGGAAAGTGCAAGGTTGCAAGATTTACAGTTTGAACCATGGTCCTGAAAAAACAAACAAACAAACAAACAAACAAAAAAAAAAACTAGCATACAGGGAAAAATACTTCAACATCTACAAGATGACGCAGAGATAAAGAATGTGACAATCATATGTATGAATGAGAAAGAAGGAAATAATACAAATGATATAAAGAGAATATGGGCAGAAGTAATAGCAGAAAACTTCCTAAATATGGAGAAACAATTTGGAATTCATGTGACAAGTACATACAATTGCAAATAACATCAACTCAATGAAAAACACACCGAGACATAATATTCAAGAATCCAGAAATCCAGTACAAGAATAACATACTAAGAGCCATGAGAGAAAAGAAACGGATCATATTTAAACAATAACCCATCAGAATAATGGCAGATTTCTCTTCAGAAACTATGAAGTCAAGGAAGAGCATGGAGCAGAGTTCTTCAAGTCCTTCATAAAAACAAGTTCCAGCCCAACTGCTATACCCTACAAAACTCTCCTACAAGTTTGATGGAGAAGTAAAATATTTCCATGACAAACAATTAAAGAAATTCGTGTGTGTGTGTGTGTATCCTATGTATGAATCTGTAATCAATTCAGAGTATTCGCATAGTATTTGAATAGGTTAATACATACAAAGATTATCAACTAAGAAAATATTTCCATGGTAGTAAAGAATACATGTTAAGAATAAAACATAACATAAATACTGGAATGGCAAATAGTTTGGGAATAGGACATCACACAATTTCTGGTATCATGTATATGGACAGTGTCCATGATGCTTACTTGTGGCCAGGTGTCACTAGTGGGACTGAGCTACTGCTATTTCCTTGATTGCCACCCTGTAGAATCAGACAGAATCATGACCCATAGGGTGCAGAAGTTCATTTGTAGAATATACCAGTAGAAATATTATGCTGCTGTATACAAAAAATAGCTAAAATACTGCTTGTGCATACCTCTTTTTTCTCCTCTGTTTAGTTGTTTACCCTATTTTGTGGGTTCTTTACATTCTCCTTCACAGAATTGTGATCATTTTGTTCCTTCTCTAAACTGTACAGGGTTAGCTTTGTCATCCTGAAATTCTTTAGTTGTTATTTGTGCTGAAGTATTTTACCTCTCCACTGAACTTGGAAGAGGTTTGCAGGGTATAGCAGTCTGGGCTGGAATTTATTTTCTTGCAATACTTGAAGTACTTTGCTCCATTCCCTTCTTAACTTGATGGCTTATAAAAAGACATCTGCCATTTTTCTAGTGGTTTTCCTTTAAATGTGATCTGCTTCTTTTCTCTAGCAGCTTTTAGTATACTGTTCCTGTGTTGAAATTTTGGGATATTGATTATTATATGTTTTGTTGTGGTTTTAATTGGATTGATGTTATTTGGAGATCTGTATGCTTCAGTTCTCTGAATGTCAAATTGTTTCCCCATATTTGGGAAGATTTCTGCTATTATTCCTGCCCATATATTTTTATATCATTTGTATTGACTCCTTCTTTCTCATTGGTGCCTATTAGTCTTACATTGTTCATCTCACAGATGTTGAATTATTGTTTCTTGCATCCTAGTTGTTATTAAGAGACGTTTTCTTACATCTTCACTGGCTGCAATGGTGTGTTTAAGATCTGACAGTCCATCTTCAATTTTACAGAAATGGTTTTGCAAGCTCCTGATTGAAGTTTTAAGTTCCTATATAGAACTTCGAATCTGCTCCATATATTCTATTACTTTCTTATATTGCTCATTCAAGGATTCCATCATTTTTCTATTCTCTATTTCTTAATCAATGTCTCCTTTAAAAACAATACTACTAGCAGCCGGGCATGGTGGCTCACGCCTGTAATCGCAGCACTCAGGAGGCTGAGGCAGGAGGATCGGTGCAAGTTCGAGACCAGCCTGGGCCACAAAAATGAGCTCAAGGCCAGCCTGAGCTGCATAGTCAGACCCTGCCTCAAAAAGATTTAAAAAATAAAAAACAATACTACTATTGTTATAGGTCTTTTTTTTATTTCAGAAGTTATTCCTGATCTGATTATTCTATGCCTTTTTGCAGTTGTTTCTTTGTTTCAGATGCTATTATTTCAGAGATTTCAGGTGTGTGATTTCCAATGTATTCTATGCTACTGTCTCCTATTGTTCGTGGTTGGTGCGTGACCTGAGAGTGTATTTTGCCCCTCATTCTCATTTTGTATAGCCCTGACTTCTGACCTTTGGTGCACCTTGGTAGAGTTGTTACCTTAGCACCATATCTGGATCTACCAAGTTGAAACTCATCCAGGTGGGTGTGGCTTTTGTATGGCTGCTGAGTTCCACTTTTTCCTGCTATAGTTCTTGGAGCTGTACCTGCTGTGCTGCTCTGGCAAGATGTTCTGCTCCTGGATAAGCTGGATGGGTCTTGTCTCTAGTCTCTCTGCAGGGAGTTCTGCAGCAGTTTTCCTTACTGTTCCCGTTTGATGAAGTTTCATTCACATGCCAGGCCTAGTTGCTGAGTTTATTGAGTTTCTGATGGGCCCCCAGTGGTCTCACTCACAGGCCCAGCCTGGTTGCTGGGTCTAATGAGTTTCCGGTGGGCCCAGGGCAATCTACCTCACAGACTGGGCCTGGTTGCTGGGACGAATGAGATTCTGGCAGGCCAAGGGAAGTCTATCTCATATTGGTTATGGCTGTTGGGTTAAATGAGTTAGCAGTGGGCCCATGGTGGTCTAACTCAAACACTGGGCCTGATAAACAACTAATGAATTTCATGATGACAAAGCCAACCATACACAGACTACTAATATATATTCTGCAGTGGAACTCCAAAACAGAGTGGAAAGAACCCACTCAAGAGGGCAAACAATTAGTCACAGGAGACAAGGGTAACCAACAGCAGGCAAACAATGCGCAGGAAACATAAATCAATCCATTTCAGTTATGACCATCACTGTTAATGCTCTCAGCTCACCAATTAAAAGAAATAGACTAGCACAGTGGATTAAGAAGGAAAACCCAACATTATGTTGTATACAAAAATGTACTTAACTCAAAAAGAAATTCATAGGCTGAAAGTAAAAGGATAGAAAACAATATCACATAGTCCAACACCTCAGAAAAAAACAGGGTTAGCAATCCTACTCTGAGTCAATCTCAACTTCAAAACAAGAATCATCAAATAGGGGCCCGGCAGGATGGCTCAGTGGTCTAAAGCGCCTGCAGGCAGCCGCAGGGACCACAGTTCAATCCCTGGCACCACATGCTGCACTAGCCTTGCCCTCAGGGCAGGCTGAGCTGGCCATAAAAATAAATAAACAAACAAAAGTTCTGAAACGAGGAAGAAGATAAAGAAATCATCAAATGAAATAAAGAAGGCCATTGCATATTGGTTATGGGAAAAATTGAAGAGGAAGAGATAACACACATAAATATGTATGCACCCAACATAGGAGCACCCAGCTATATAAGAAAAATTTTAATGGACATGAAATTCTAATATCCAATACCACAGTCTTAGTAGGAGACCTTAATATCCCCTTATCCCAAAATGATAGGTAAAGCAGACAAAAAGTTAGCAGTGATATGACACAAGTGAAACAGTACATGTAACAAAAGGACTTAGTGGAAATATACAGAGTGTTGAACACAAGCACTTGTAGGTATACATTTTTTTTCAACTGTTCATAGGACATTTTCTAAAATATACCACATACCGGTTCATAGATTGTGCTTATGTATATGCCAGAGAACAGAAATTATCCCATTCATATAATTGGATCACAGTGCAATGAAACTGGAAATAAATGACAAAAGAAACCACAAAACCCCTATAAACATGAAAATTAAACAGCCCCCTTGTCAGAAACCAATGGGTTACAGGTGAAATTAAAGAAATTAAACACTATCTACAATTTATTGAAATTTCAAACACAAATTATCAGTATTATAGGATACAAGGAAAGCAGTTCTTAGAGGGAAATTTATAGCTCTAAACTCACACATTAAGAAAACATAATGGGACCTAATAAATACTCTAATACTTCTCCTTGATCATCTAGAAAAGGAAGAGCAAACCAAACCCAAAGATCAAAGACAGGAGGAAATTATAATGGTTAGAGCAGAAATAAAATCAATCGAGACTAAGAAAACAATACCAAGAGTTAACATATAAAAAAATGGTTCTTTGAAAAATTTTAAAAATGATAAGCCTCTAGCTTACTTTATCCAAAGGAGGAAAGAAAAACTCAAATTCAAGCAATAAGAAATGAAAAGTGTAAAATTACCTCAAACCCAGTGGAGATTCAGAAGTTCATTAATAGCTACTTTGAAAATCTTTACTATCAAATAATTGAAGACACAGAAGAAATGGAGAGATTCCTAGAAAGGAAAAAGTTACCAAACCTGAATCATGAAGATATAAGAATGGTCATAACCCCATAACAGTCAACAGAATGCAAAATGTAATAAAACAAAGCTACCAACAAAGAAAAGTCCAGGTACTGATTAAGAAAGAGAACTACAGACCAAACCCTATCATTAACATACATACAAAAACCCCAAATATTATTCTCAAAAATAGAATACAACAAATCATTAAGAAGATAATGCACCAGGATGAGGTAGGATTCATCCCAGAGATGCAAGGATGGTTCAATAAATGCAAATCAATAAATGTGACAAACTATATCAATAGAGTCAAATCCAAAAACCACATGATCATCTCAGCTGATGCAGAAAAGACTTTTGAGAAAGCCCAACACTCACTTATGTTCAAAGAAGTACTACACAAAATTTAAATGGCTGATCTCTACCTCAGTGTGATAAAAACCGTCTATGACAATCCTATGGCTAACATAATTCTAAAAGGGGAAAAACTGAAGTCTTTTACTCTCAGGTCTGGCACAGACAAGGATGTCCTCTATCACAACTCTTGTTCAATATAGTTCTGGAATCATTAGACAGAGTCATTAGACAAGAGAGAGAAATAAAATGAATAAGAACAGGAAAAAAATAAGTTAAAATATCACTATTAGTAGATGACATGATACACTATTTGGATGACCAAAACATTCCACTAAGAGTGTACTTGAATTAATACGCAAATTCAGTAGCATAGCACGGAATGAAGCCAATACTCAAAAGTCAATTAGCATTCTCCTGAACAGATAACAAACACATGGAGAGGGAAATTAGAGAAACAATACATTTTACAATAACACTGAAGAAAATGAAATAGGAATTAACGTAACTAAAGAAGTGAAAGATCTATTGAATGAAAGCTAAAGTGGACTCTGAAAAAAAGAGATCATAGAGGATTTCAGAAAGTAGAAAGATATTCCTTGATGCTGGATAAGAAGAAACAACATTGTGAAGTTGGCCATACACCCAAAATTTTTGTGCAGATTTAATGCAATCCCCATCAGAATACCATCAACAAGCTGGGCGTGGTGGCTCACGCCTGTAATCCCAGCACTCGGGAGGCTGAGGCAGGAGGATCGGTGCGAGTTCAAGACCAGCCTGGGCTACAAAAGTGAGCTCAAGGCCAGCCTCAACTGCATAGTGAGACCCTGTCTCAAAAAGACAAAAAAAAAAAAAAAAAAGAATACCATCAACATACCTCGCAGTCATAGAGAAATAATTCTTAAAATTTATTTGGAACCATAAAATACCTAGAATACTAAAGGTTATCCTAGGTAACAAAGACAATATAGGAGGTATTACAATTCCTGACTTAAAATTATGTTACAAAGTTACTACGATATTGAACTAAGAGGAAGTAGTTGTATACATAGTCCAATATTCCATATTCACAGTAGGTTATGGGTAGAACTGGCTATGTGAGAAACTGTTGATTTAAGCCTTTTACAGCTTATCATACTAATCTAGCTTTATGTTTTATGCCTCATGGTTAAACTTTTCTGCTGGGTGGTTAAGGGTAAGTTAAAGCAAGACATGTACAAGAAAACATGTAACTTTTGTATCACCCAAAGTCAGTCAAATCCCCTCAGGATTTGCTTTGAAACTATGTACAGTGCTTTGTAGAACTGTTGTCAGTGTCAGCCATCTGTATGAGTCAATGATTAGAAAATTATAATGTCTACACCCTGTACTCTTTATAACTACTACGAAGATAATGATATACGTTGCATTGATTATCGGGAATGTAGTACGAACAAGTTTTGAAACTTTCAGTTATTTCTTATTAAAACTAATAAAAATTTAAAAATTAAATTAAAAAACAAAGTTACTATGATAAAATCAGCATTGTATTTGGAAAAAAATAGACCTGAGAGACAATGAAATAGATTAGAAGATGCAAAAGCAAATAAAGATACACTCTGCTAACTTATCTTCAACAAAGGGGCCAAACATGTATACTGGAAGAAAGACAGCATCTTTAATCAATGATGTTGGAACAACTGGACCTCTACATGCCAAAAACTAAAGCTTGACCCAGGTCTATCTATCACCATGCACAAAACTAAAGTCAAAGTGCATTAAAGATCTAAATATTAAAGTAGAAACACTAAATCTCCTATAAGATAAAGTAGGAGTAAATCTTGAAGATATTGGCGTAGGCAAAGAGTTCATGGACAAAAATCAAACTACACGAGTAATACTTAAAAGAATTAACTGGGACCTGCTCTTTCTGAGAAGTTTTGCACGACAATGTAAATTACCAAAAAAGTAAAAAGAGCACCCACAAAATTTGAAAAAATCTTAAGTAAGAAGTACTTAAGAGAAAAGTCTTCTATGTGGAATTTATATACAAATTAAAAAAAAAATTAGGGCCCCAAAATTCAAAGACCCAATCCAGAAATGGGCATCCGAGATGAACACACACTTCCCAGAGGAATAAATACTAGAATGTTATAAATACATAAAGAAATTATCCAAATCACTAGCTACTTGTGAAATGTAAGTTAAAACAACACTTAGATTGCATCTCACCTGAGAAAGAATCACTATCATAAAGAAATCAACCAACAGCAAATGTTGGAGAGGCTTTGGGCCAAAGGAACCCTTCTCCATGGGTAGTGGGAATGCAGTCTGGTACAATCATTATGGAAAGCAGTGTGGAGACTCCTTAAAAAAGTAGTACTGTAAATCCAATTCAATCCAGCTGTCCTCCTACTGGGAATTTTCCCAGAAGAACTGAAAACATTATATGGTAGTGTTTGTGCTCCTATGTTTGCATCATCACAATTTGTGATAGGCAAATCTTGGAAACAAGCAAAATCCTTGTCACCTGAGGAATGATTGGAAAAGATGGTGTGTTTTTATACAATGGAATATTACTCAGCTATAAAGAATGACAAACTGAAAGCCTTCATAAATAAGTGGATCTTTATTGAACATATACTGTTAAGTGTAAGAAACCAGATCTACAACTGTAAATATTGTATAGTCTCCCTAATATAAGAAATCGAAAGAAGAAATAAAAATGAAAAGTTATAATATAGTTAAATGGAAAGCAAGAATTTAAGGATTAAACAGTGAATGGAGAGCTAGCAGAAAAACTGGAAACATGGTAGGGACAAAACCTTGCATTTCTATACAAAAGATGGTTAAGACAATGCTCCTAAAAATCTCCAACAGGCTTTTGAAACTAGCAGGTAATTGGTCAAATTTACACCCTGAATAACTATATGTACTGATATATGTGAAGCAAATACACTGAGGATAGGAATATGTACTATTATAACCATGCTTGGAATATTGATGAATCATATCTTCTAATTATTCACTGCTTCTAATGTCATATCTGTTATTGTTGTACTCTTTTAACTAAATGTTTGCTTTAAAAAAAGAAAGAAAAATGTAATAAGAGAGAATATGAGACAAGGAAAAAAGGCCATAGTGTAAAACTACAATTGTGTAAATTGCCAAGTTCATAAATATCTGGGTAACAATGCATAATTGTTCTTTTCTTAAACTCTATAGGGTTTTCTAAGTGTAGTATATCAACAATTGATAGAAAATACATGTTTCCAGTGATGTGCAGACCTTCGATATTCAGAAAGATAGTAATGTTAAGCTCAAGTGCCTATGTTATAGGGAAGAATATTAAGCTTCTCTTCTGGATTGTTCACAACTTAATTTGGTCATCGAAGCAATTACAGAAAAAGAAGGAATGCAAGTATAGCAAACCTTTTGGTGCTAGCCCTTCAAGGTCAGTGACAACACAAGACACATACAACCTGGACTGTAACAGCATATAATTCAGTGGAGTCCCAAATTTCCAGTTCGAGGAGATTATGGGGCCACAAAGGAAAGTGATGGATGATGTACAGTATGCCTAAAGACAGTCACCTAGAGAGAAAACATTCTCTCAGGCTTCCACAGAAAACAAAATGGTAAAGTATTGGCCATGATTCATTCAGATGCTATCACTGACAAAAGTTTGACAAACTGCAGTACGTGGTTTCAGAGTAAATTGTGACAGGATCTGGCTGACCTTGTTGGATACAAAAGCTACATTTTTTGTAACACAGGACTTGCTTTATCTTGGTCTTTTTAAAAAAATATTGATCTTAATATTGCAGCAGAAAAGTCTAACCATGAGGCATAAAAAGGAAAGCCATCTTAATATGCTGAGTTGTTAAAGGCTCAATTCAATAGCCTGTGACAATGCCTGATAAGCTGATATTCCACTACTGATATGGACTACAGGACTAAATATACAGCTACTCTCTTTTTGTGCAATGAAAATAAAGATCTGTACTAATGATGTTGAGACAGGAAATTGTGTCTGCATCCTGTACTCAAAACAACTATGATGAAAACAACATTATGCACCGTAGTAACTTGTTAAAAGTAATACTAATATCATAAAAGAAAATAGTTAATAACAGGTAATGTGTCTTAAGATGAAATCAAACTATAAAATAAGAAAATGTTCCCCTCACAGACTCAGATTTTCAATATAATTAAAGTTATAGACTCTGATCTGATCTGGAGCCTCATAATAAATTTATTTATAGCTATTACACTCTATTCTGTATTATTTCTGGAATCCTAAGCAGGTGGCTCAATCATCTCAGAATTCTGCTTGTTTACCACATGGAATTACATTCCCTGACTTTATTAAAGGTCACACTGTATTTTAAAACTTGACATCCATTTAGTTATGCATAAGCTGTAACAAATAATTTGTAGAAACTATTATAAAGGTGAATTCAAATTGAAAATCCTAGTTTTAAATATATTTAAAATTGTCAGGAACTGAAATATCCCCAATAGAAAGACCAATACATAAATATTTACAATGACAAAGTATAATGTAGGAGGCGTTGAGGGAACTGGATAGACATTGATAGGGATGTCTTAAGGATTTTACAATTGAATTTTTAAGTCTACCAATATGTCAACAACAGAATCTATGTATATTTCACATCCTACTGACCACTAGTCTAATATGTGTGAAGTATAAACAAATTGCAGAAATTTTCTTCTTCTCTCTATATCCAGGAATTTTTAAAATAAGACATATGTTCGTCATCAACCTGACTGACCTCCCCGGTAAATCAGTATCCGTCAGTATCTCATATTCTCACTAGAAACAGAATTGTTAGATTAAGTATAGCCTGGTATAATTTCTTTATGTAGTTAATTCATAAAGAAAAAGAAATATCTGAGTACCAGATATTAAGAGATTTTATAGCTTTGGCATTAAATGTTGTTTGATACTCCAAAGATATCTAATGGCTTAAAACGTTTACGAATCTCTTGTAAGGATATAGAAGTTCTGTTAAAACTAAGAATGAGTCCGGTAACACAATATGCACAGAAGTACAAGCCATTGAAAATAGAATCAATTTAAGATTTATCTTATCTGACAAAATCGTACTATATCCATCTATAAAACACTATAATGATATTATAAAGTGTCTTGCCAACTATTGAAATCCTTCCAAAGTGTTCAACCTCCAGATCTGTCATTTTCTTCACTATATAACTGAACAAAAAATTGTGGGAAAAAAAAGCATGTCGTAGTCTCAATACACAGTACAAGTACTTCGTCCAACTTAAAACCACTGACAATTATTTTGCTGCAATATAAGTAGACTCTTTAAGTAGCAAGCAGGATCTGCTAAAAATTAAACTTGATATATCGTATTGAAGAGCTTAACCATTCTAATAAGAGAACAAAATGCTATGTATATAAGGTCATATAAAAATGAAAGATATTTTTATAATTCACATGGTCTAGTTAGCTACAAAAATTCTGATACCTTTTATCAACTTTGAAAACAAAGACAATAGCAGGTTTTTTTCTATAATTAGTGTACATTAATCTGTAACTTTCCTGTATAATAAACTAGCATCAACCAATATGAAAATATTGTATAAAGGGAAACTGTCCTATTTGTAATAGCAAAAAGTATAAGAACCTAGTAATAAAACTAAGGAGTTTTACAATGCATTACCAAGAAACATATGAGCATTGTTGTATCATTAACTTTCTTGTTCTTGGGAGATAATATTAGATTCTCAAACTGTAAACAATGAGGGGGCAGCGAGATGGCTCAATGGACTAAAGCGTTTGCTTAGACAAGTTTAGGCAGCTCCAGGAAGTGCAGTTTGACCCCCAGCACCACATGCTGCGTCAGCCCCACCCCAAGGGCAGACTGAACAGGCCATTATACGTATGTAATATATATATATATATATATATATATATATATATATATATTATATATTATTAAATATATAATGTAAACAATGAGAGGGTTTTTTGTCTCCTTGTTTTAGAAGGGTTAGTCTGTGGTTGGCTGGATTCAAGGCAGAAATGCAATGCTGGGAGAGCATAATTAAGGAAGGCTGTTCCCTTCATGATATGCAGGGAGCATATAGAGAACAGATCAGAAAAGCTGGAGATATCCCTTTCCATGTCATGCCCCATTAACCCACCTAACCCAACAAAGCTTTAACTCCTGTTAACACATTCAGCTACCAAATTCTTCAATGGATAAATTCACTGGTGAATATCCTACCACTGTGGTCCAATCACCTTCTCAAAGTGTCTTCTTGAGATCCATATCATGGCATTAGTACTTGGTCCTTAAAAATATTACTTAATCAATTAAGAGTTGTATTCAGGTATTCACAAAAGAAATTCAAACTCTGCACTAGTGCTTTTACAAAAGTGGAAACTTTATTCAATTCATCTAAAATGAATCCTGAAAAGGTGCAATAGGGCTAGTACAATGATGGCAGAATGATCTTAGGGGCTTAGCCATACATTAAGCTTTCTGGTACACCAGTCTTTACATATAACTGCTCATCATAAAATGATGGCTGCCAATTTCCAACATCCATATGCATTGCACACAAAATGGTGGAGAAAGACTATGAAGAGTAGAGCTTGTAACAGTAAGTCTGCCTTTTAAAGAGCTTCCCAAGTTGTCATCCCCAGTGACATACACTCATACTTTATTGTCTAGATATAGTTCACATACATTTATCTACCTGCAGTTAGTCTGCACAGTTATCTGGTCATAAGGGTATTACTAATTTTTGTCTGATTACTAATTTTACTACTTTTAGCAAATACACTATGGAGTTTTGTTACTAAGGAAGAAGGTAATGTGGATATTGCACATGGAATCAATTAGGCACTACAAGAAAGTTCATTCTAGTTTACATATTTGAAGGCTATGTTTTAAAATGATGTGTTACAATTCAGTTAACATACAAATCTCACGTAATTTGAATATACTTTCCAATTGAATATCTTCAGAAGCAATGAACAAATTTTACCTTAGAGGGAGAGCAGTGTAGAGATTGAAATTAAAATCTTTAAAGCCTTAAAAGGACTTATTTCAAGTCCAGGATCCTGTACATATAAGCTATGTACCTTGGGTAATTAATTAAAATCCCTATGCTTTAGTCCTTATCTTCATAAAACATTATTACAATTAGTTTTTAAACTATTTTTAGTTTAACAGTTTTTAACTGTTTTTAAAGCACATCAAACAAAAACTGTTATATAACAAGCACAATGTATGTTTTAAAGAAATGCCAAATTAAATGAGAATTTTTTTTCAGAACCAGTGATTGAACTGAGGCCCTCATGCTTGCTGGGCAAGTGCTTATTCTATTGAGCTATCTCCCCAGGCCCATAAGAAAAGATTTGAGAATGTGGCTCTGTAGGAAAATACTTCTATAACATACAGGAGACATTGGATTATATCTACTGAGGTGAGGAAAAAATGAAGGGAAGAGGATAGGAGGGGAGGGACCTCATGAATTATTTCAGTATAAATTCTCTTTCTATGTGATCCTTAGCCAATTTTTTGGCACTAGCTACTGTCTATTAGATAGATTTTAATTTCCTTGATGATTAGTGATATTAAACATTGTTCACACCTAGGATAGCAATTTGCATACCTTCTTTTGAGAAATTCCTGTTCACATTTATAATCTATCTTTTTTTATAATTGCATTAATTTTAGCAAGAAAGAAAAAATGATACTTTTCAAAACACATTAGTAGGACAGCCACAATAATTAATACAATGCATATTGCTGTCTTCATAGTAGTTTTTCAGAGTGCAAGATGCAGACATGATAACTTTTCTAAACACTATTGCTACAAATGTTTCTCACTGAACTAAGACAAAGTAGTTGTATGAATATTCCCAAAGTCCATAAGAGTAGTGGATTATCAGCAGAACTGACAATGTTGGAAGCTATTGACTTGAGCTTTTTACAATTCAGCATATTAATATGGCTTTAATTTTTATACTTTGTGGTAAAACTTTTCTGTTGGATGGTTAAGACCAAGTTAAAGCAAGACCTATATAACAAAAAATGTAACTCTTGTATATGACAAGGCCACTCAAATCCCCTCAGGATTTACCTTGAAGCCATATACAACATTTTGTAGAACTTGTGTCAGTGTCAGCCATCTGAGTGAGTCATGGTGATTATTTGACCAACTTGCTCTCTGTGAAAGCCTGAGAGAACATTTTCTCACTAGGTGACTCTCCTTAGGCACAATATACATTGTAGGATCCTTTCCTCTGTGGCCCCATGATCTACTTGAACAGAAAATTTGGGACACCACTGAGTTATAGGACGTTACAGTGCAGGTTCTCTTATGTCCTGACTCCTCAGTGACCTAGAGGGGCTTGGGCCAAAATATTAGTTATATTTGTAGCCCTTCTTTTTCTCTAATGTTTTGCTCTGCAAATTTAAGTTGTTAACACTCCATAAGAGAAGTTCAGAGATACTATTACTGTATAACATAGGCACCTGAGCTTAACATCACTGTTTTACTGAATAGCAAATGCCTTAGACTTAACAGGGAACTAGTATTTTCCATCAACCATTGATATTCTAATAAATACCTATACAATGTGATAAAATAACAGTTACACATTTTTACAGAGGAATTTAGAAATTTAACCATGTACAAAATTGTAGCTGGTGTATCCTGTCATTTTTTTCCTTGTCTTTTATGTCCTTCTCTTTTATGACCATTTTTTAAAACAAACATTTATTTGACACAGAGTATAGCAATAATTTATGACATTAGAAGCAGCACACAAATAAAAGACCAGAATTCAGGCATTTCAAGCACAGTTTTAGTAATATATATTACTATCCTCAGGGTCAAAAACCTGTTGAAGATTCTTAGAACCAGTGTCTAAATCATCCTGCGTATAGAAATGCATGGTTTTGCCCCTGTCATGTTGTCTAATTTTTCTTCTTGCTGTCTCTTTGTTATTTGATCCTTACATTCTTGAATTTCATTTAGCCATTTTCTGCCTTTCCTTCTTTTTGTGAAACTGGGGTTTGAACTGACGACCTTGCACTTGCTAGGCAGGCACTTGTGCCATGGAGCTATCTCCCCAGCCCCTGCCTTTCTTTTTTTTTTTAAATCTCTT
>PVJA010029179.1:0-26906 GCA_004027025.1 Myocastor coypus | reverse complement strand
TTGTTCAGGGCCTGGCAGGATGGCTCAGTGGTCTAAAGCGCCTGCTTGGGAAAGCTTGGGTGGCTGTAGGGACCGCGGTTCGATCCCCGGCACCACATGCTGCGCCAGCCCTGCCCTCAGGGCAAGCTGAGCCGGCCATAAAAATAAATAAATAAACAAAAGTTCTGAAACAAGAAAAAAATAAAGAAGTAAAAAAATAAAATAAAATAAAATAAAATTGTTGGGGCCCAGCGGGATGGCTCAGTGGTCTAAAGCGCCTGCTTGGGAAAGCTTGGGAGGCTTCAGGGACCACGGTTCGATCCCCGGCATCACATGCTGCGCCAGCCCTGCCATCAGGGCGCAGGATGAGCCAGCCATAAAAATGAGTGAATAAGCAAATAAAGGTTATGAAACAAGAAAAACATTAAAAAAAAATTCTAAAAAAAAAAAATTGTTCAAGTCAGCCTTAGGCTTATGGTCCTCCTGCCTCTGCTTCAGTGGGTGGGATTATAGGTGTGTGGCTCCATGCCTGATTTCTGGTTTTCTTATTCATATCTGTTGCTTATTTTCTAAGATATCATTGCTATCAATTTTTAAATTAATTAATTTGTGATTAATTAGTACATATAAAATCCTTTTTTGTTCATACATGAAATAAAATTTTCAATTTTTTTCTGCTGTCTTTTCTATGTATTTAGTACAGGATCTATAGGGTCTCATTACACAGATTGGACTCCTAGTGATTCTCTTGTTTTGGGCCTCCCAAGTGCTGGGATTACAGGCATGTACCACCATACCCAGTCTCAGTTGCCATCTCAGTGTGCCCTAGGAGTGGGGCTGGCACAGCATGCCGGGAGCTGGGGACTGAACCCTGGTCCCTGTGTCTGCCTAAGCAGGCATTTTAATCTACTGAGTTATCTGGCCAGCTTCTATTGTCTTTTAATGTATTGAATTTTATATATGTCAAAGTTTAACATTTTCAGGTAGTTAATTTTTTATTTTATTGTTTCTGATTTTGATATTATATTAAAGATGACTCTCACCTCAGGATTACATAAAATTGAACTGATACTTAATTCTTGTAGTTTTTTTTCTAATAGTTTTTTCTGTTAGTATGATTAGTGCACCTAGAACTATGCTGTTCAGTATGGTAGACACTAGCCACAAATGGTTAAGGTTAAATTTCAACACACTAAAATAGTGTGCTTCCTCTGAATACCAGCATATACATTTATTTATAAGAATTTTAAAACTATTTATTTATTTATTTATTTGGTACGGGATCTTGCTACATAGCTCAGACTCATAGTGAACCTGCTGTCTCAGCCTCCCCAGCACTGGGATTACAGTCTTGTGTGTGCTACCATGGCATGAGGCCAGCATGTCATGTGTTACTGGGGATTGAATATGGGTCCTTGCACTTGCCAAGCAGGTACTTAGATGTCTGAGTTATATCCCTAGCCCCTATAAGTTTTCTTTTTTTAGAGAGAGAGAGAGACTTAAAAAAACCTATTTTTTCTTAATACTGGGATTGGAACTCCCAGTTCTAATCTTAGGGCATCCTGCTTGCCAGGCAGACACTGTGCTGCTGAGCTATATCCCTAGCACCAGACACCTTCAGCAGGCTCAGTTGTCACACAGGCTCAGTGGTGACCATATTGAACCACAAAGATGGAATGTCTGCATCATCATGGAAAGCTCTACTGGACAGCAGTGATCTGGAATTTTATTTTGTAAGTGATAGAGATGGGTAGGGAATCCAATTTTCTTTTCAAAATAGTGTAAGTCACTACTGTAATGCCATCTTTTGAATAACCTGTCACCTTGATCCTGATTTGAGATACTTCACTAATATTCATCAGTCTGGTAGCATGTACTCGAATCAGTTTCTACACTTTCTCATTCCATCTTTTTATGCTATTTTAATCCTCATGAAGACCACACAGTTTCAACCATGGCAGTTCTAAAATAAGCTTTGATATTTGGTAGAGTATTTCTTCTTGCCTCATTCTTCTTTTAAAAAGTATTCCTGGAAATTCTCACATTTTCATTTTCAGATAAACTTTTGTTTTATTTTGTGACAGGGTCTTGCTCTGTAACCCAGGCTGACCTTGAACTCATGGTGATTGTCCTGCCTCAGCCTCCAAAGTACAGGGATTATAGGCACGCACTACCACACCTGGCCTGCAGACAGACTTTGGAACCAAACCTTGAAAGTTTGTTGTTAGAATTGTTTCATACACATCAATTCATGGAAGTGGTTTTACTTGGCGCCTGTTTTCTCAACTTCCAACACTTCCCTTCAAACTTACACTCCAACAAGACCTAGCTGCCTAGCTGCTGCTCTTCCCTGAAAGTACAACCTGCCCTTGTGTCACTGTGTTCTGTGTTTTAGGACTTGCTCCCTGGCTGGTCTACTTGGCACTTCCATTATTTTCCCAACTCAGAACTCCCTTTCTCCATGAAGTCCTTTCTGATTCTCCTGGACAGACGTGAGAGGGAGTGGGGTGTGACACCTATTAATAATAACTATGTCATTATTTTGCATTGGTTTATGAATCTCCTCACTATGGTAAGCAATTTGAAGGTGAAGACTATGTCCTTTTAGTTTTGTATTCCTGTAACCTACCAATCATGCTTGAGATAATCACTCAGCCAAAGCACATTGCATCAAAGAATTTAAGTCAAGTGCCGCTGGAAAAGTTGCCCTTGGCATGTTATAAAGGCCTCAGACCTGTGGTCTTTGGACTGGAAAGGGCTAAGATCTAGCTATACTGTGTTCATTTAATCTACCAATGATGTGATATGTGAGTTGGTGTATAAACAACAGAGCCAAGAAACTAGTTGTGAGGCTATCACAAGAGTTCAAGGCAGACAGAGGAGAACCCCAAAGAAGAGTGGTAAGGATGAGGATTAGGGTTTAGACAGGAGGGAATGATGTAGGCTTAGAATTATTGGGAGATTATAGGTAGGCAGAGATAATAGTGTGACCAGGGACCTAACAGGATTTATTTTCATAGACTTTTCAATACCTGTGTTCGTATCATTCATAAGCATTTTTTTGGGGGGGGGTCAGGACTGGGGTTCAAATTCACAACCTTGTACTTGCCATTCAGGCACTTGTGCCACGGAGCTATCTCCCCAGCCCCCATAAGCATTTAATGATTGATTATAATGTAAGAAATGATTATTCTAAAACTCTGACTTGCCTCATTTAAGTCACTTCTTTGTCATTGTCTCTTCATCTGTAAGATTGGTACTACAGTGGTACCACCTTAGGAGGACTGCGGTGAGGATTAGAGGAGTTAATAGTTGGACCACGTTTAGAATAACGTCTTACACATAATAGGGGCTCCATAGTTGTTGCTTATTTATTTATTTATTTATTTATTTATTTATTTATTTATGGGACCGAGGTTTGAACTCAAGACCTTGACCTTGCACTTGCCAGGCAGGCACTTGTGCCAAGGAGCTATCTCCCCAGCTCCTATTGTTGCTATTTTATTTTATTTTATTTATTTATTTATTTTTTTGTGGGACCAGGGTTCGAACTCACGACCTTGCACTTGCCCATATTGTTGCTATTTTAAAGATTAAAATTCACACATTTCTGTCCAGAGAAATACCTGCTTTTCTTGCCCTTAAGGTAACTCCCTACCTATGACAAAAAGAGACCAGCCATCCATGGAGCCTTATATAAGGCAACTTATCAAGGCTTTTTGAAGGCACAGATCTATTCCATCTACTCATGCATGCAATTGGAAGGCAGATGGTCTTCACCCCAGCAACCCAGGTTGATCTAAAGCTTGGAATGATGCTCTCTATTTCCTTCAAGAGTCAGAAGGGAGTCAGGCCACATAGATGGAGAAGTGGGAAGAGGCCACTTCGGAGAGCCACTATGCCCCAGGAGCAGGACAGGTGTTAGGATAGGCAAGCTTTGCTACCTTCAGTGTCCACAGCGAGGATATAAGTTGGTGAGACAGGAATTGGAGGTTGATACTGTTTTGTTTTTGAACTCAGAGACAGTTTCAGGAGGGAATATAAAGCCTTTGTTAGCCAGAAATTGCTATTATAGCATACTGTAACTACAAGGTTCAGGCCAAAGGCATTTCATTCTAGATAGACATTTCTTTGTAGACTCTATTGGCTGTAGAGCAGTTATTGGCTTTATTTCACCCATTCTTACCATTCCTTTGCTTCTTGCCTCCCCTTATCCCTCCCTCCTTTCTTTCTTCTCTCCTTCCCTGTCTCCCTCTCCCTCCTATGACTACTGGGCTCAATGGATCCCCCTTCCTCAGCCTCCTTGATGGCCAAAACTACAAAACACCATGTCTGAATTCTTACCATCAGTGGCCATCTTTCCTATAAAGAGAGATGTGCCAACTTGCTCATTATAGCTTTTATTGCCTTGTGAGGAGAAAGTAATATATACCAGAGTGTCTGTTACAGATGGCACCACTTGCTCATACTAGATATCAGGAGGGCTATTATGATTCTTTTCATGCATAGTGAGGACGAATGGTGCCACCATCTATACCAATGTTACTGTGGGTCTTTGTGAATGGAGGGAAACATGAGAGCGCCCAATGCCAAGCCCATCGAACTGTTCTGGAACTCTGAATGGTGCCACCATCTATACCAATGTTACTGTGGGTCTTTGTGAATGGAGGGAAACATGAGAGCACCCAATGCCAAGCCCATCGAACTGTTCTGGAACTCTCTCTCTACCCAATCAGCCCTTGCCTGTCTCAGTCTTCCAGGATAAGACTCTAACTTTAAGGTCTCTTGAACATTGCCATGTTCATGAGGGGTCACACTAATAGTTAATGTCTTTGTTCTGGAACAAGGTCTCCACTGTGCCTCTCTGGGTGAAAACAAAATCCCCAGACAGAGTCGACTTCCAGAAAAGGCTCCCTTGCTAAGCCAGCCAACAGACTCCAGAGCTAATCGGAACCAGATGTGAGTTCTTTCACTTAAATATATTACAGGTCACAGATTTATTTTTTGAAAGCACCTATAATAACAATTAAAGTCATAAAATGTGTTTTCCCTAGACATTTTCTCCTAGTCAACCAAGCAGTATAGTCTGATAAGTTGGGGCAAACCTATGCCAAAATCAACATATTTGCTTTGTTAGAAATCTGTAGAATGTGTCTGCCTGCAGAGGTGTGCTACAGTCAGGCTGAGGACAGCTGCCAACATACAAACAGTTTCCTAAAATATCCTGAGCAAGCAAGAATGATAAGCAGACTTCATAGATCTGTGGCTGGGAGGTGGAAAGAGAAAAGCCTGGGGGAGAGGAATAGAATGAGTGGCATTAAGCATAATTCATGTAATTTGGCAGATATTTCCTGTGTTTAAAAAATGGAGTCTACAAAGAGATTAGCAGTTGCCCACAACTTTCTCCGCAGCGGCGTCCCTGCCAATGTTCAACTGGGCTGATAGCCCTCGCTGGGAAGAGCAACTAGCAAACCCACAGAGCATCCTTTCATCTAAAGTCTCTTCCCAAGGCAAACCATTTTTCTTATTTATTTATTTATTTATTTACAAACCATTTTTCTGACAAGATGCTGAGACTTAATGAAGAACTGGGCCTCTGTCTTCAAACAGAATCCTCTACCAGGTGCTGCAATAGCGTGTCCATATCTGGTCTTGGCCCCATGGAAGGTGACCTGCCTTCCAATGCAAAGTGCTAGCAGGCTGGGGCCTCCCTATCCCAGTGAACTCCTCTGGGTTCAGGGCTTGCCCCTTTCCTTGCTGGTACCTCTTTTCCATTCCAGTGAGTCTCTTACTTTCCTACACTAGACTCCGATTGTCCACTGGGTAAATCCCTCCCCATTTTTTAGTGTTTGGTTCTAGCACTCATTTTGGGTACTCTTCTGGACACAGATTCTCTTGGACATCCAGTTTCCATTCTTTCTAACACCCATTTCCATTTGGGGAAATGTTCCTTGCTAACCCTTACTCCTAGGTCCTGCTGAGGCTGATGAAGCCCTCTACCAACACCCCAGCTAACCCAAGTGGTGTGTGCATAGATACAAGAATAATGGTGAGTTCAGTGAAAGCCCAGGATCAGCAGGGGTTTTACATTTGAGGTTTTTTCTTTATTAAAATCACTTAGATGGTTGGTGCATTGACACCACTCCCCAAAGCATAAGACATTACAGGTGATAACTTAGGAAATTTAATCTATAAATTAAAAAATGAATAAATTAAAAATTTAAGAAAGAACAAGACACGTACATTGTCTCCCTAACTAATATTCATCAACAACAAAGGGAGAAAAGAAGTTCTGACAGTATGAAATACTGGCAGACAACACATCCATTAGGTGATTAACGGTAATGTTATTTGTAATAGTTGTCCTCAAATTATACAGTGCCTGATAGACTCAATGAGAAGACATATATTACTTCCTTGCAGTCCTCTTCAAAACTCCTCACCTGGGCCCAGCAGGATGGCTCAGTGGTCTAAAGCATCTGCTTAGGAAAGCTTGGGCGGCTGCAGGGACCGCGGTTCAATCCCCAGCACCACATGCTGCACCACATGCTGCACCCATGCTGCAGGGTGGGCTGAGCCGGCCATAAAAATAAATAAACAAACAAAAACTCCTTACCTGAATCTGATTGTGAGAAAAATCAGACACACACAAATTTGAAAACTTCATATAAATTTTTGGTTTTGTTTTCTTTTGAAACAGGGTATCCTCAGATAGTTCAGATTGGACTTGAATTCACAGCAACAGTCCTGCAACAGTGTCTTGAGTGCTAAGATTATAGGTGTGCACTGCCATACTTGGCAAAACAATAACAACAAAAACCCAGAAGATTATTGGTCTGTAATCTTCATAGTCAGGAAAGCTGAGGAAAGACCAAGAGACTATTTCACATGCGAGACTAAAGGTCTCTTAGACATGTGCTCATGAAATGGATCAGTCACTATACAGGACATTACTGGGATATTTGGTGAAACTTAGATGCTGGAACTACACGAGTTAATTATTTATTTATTTGTTTGTTTGTTGTGGGACTGGGGTTCGAACTCATGACTTTGCACTTGCCAGGCAGGCACTTGTGCCACAGAACTATCTCCCTAGCCCCTATATGAGTTAATGTTTTGGTCCTTTTGAAATCTATTTATGTCAGAGAATGTCCTGGTAGGAACTGCTTGCTGAACCTTTCAGAGGTCATGGGCATCATACCAACATAGACTCAAATGGTTCAGGAGAAAGATTTTTTTTTCATATTTGAAGCTCTTGTGTACATTGGACATTATTTTAAACTTTAAAAAATTGTTTTAAGTTATCTAGTAAAAAAACTACCCTCTAATCAATGTCACTCATCTATATTGGCCTTCCCCAAATAACAGATAACTAGGTCTATTCTTTATTTTTTGGGTGCTGGTGATAGAACTCAGGACCTTGCGCTTGCCTGGCAGACATTTATGTTGCTAAGCTATGTCCCCAACTCCAAGTCTATTTTTTAGAGTGTACCCAATTTAAATAGGCATTGTTATTATTGTTTTTTTAGGCACTGTTTTTTTAATGCAAAATGGAAATATACTTTTTAAAGTTTCTAATACTAGGAGAAAATATGCCATGCCTTATAAGTAGATTGTAAATCAAAGATACAGTATAAATCTTAAAACAAAAATTAAGATTAAACAATATTCAGAAAGTTAACTAAATAAAATTAAATTACATATTTCAAAACAGTATTCTAAAATTAAAATTAAATCATGAGTCCAACTAAGAGGCCAGAATGTTGTATATCATATGTATGAATCTGTGATCAATTCAGAGTACTCACATAGTATTTGATTTATTATTGATTTATTTATTTTTTTGTGGGACCAGGGTTCAAACTCATGACCTTGTACTTGCGAGGCAGGCACTTGTGCCACGGCGCTATCTTCCCAGCCCCCCTCACATAGTATTTGATAGGATAATACATACAACAATATCAACTAAGAAAAAGTTTTCATGATAGTAAAGAATTACTAAGAATAAAATATAACATAAATACTGGAATGGCAAATACATAGCCAGCATTTATGGCAAATATATAACTGCTATCCCTAACAGTTTAGGGATAGGATATGGCACAGAGTTCTAGTATGTTGTGGACATGGACAGTGTCCATGACACTTACTGGTGGCCAGGTGTCACTTGTCAGACTGAGCTACTGCTATTTCCTTGATATCCACCCTGTAGACATGGACAGAATCATGATCCATAGGGTGCAGGAGAAATCCATGTGTAGAATATGCTGATGAATATATTTTGCTGCTGTATACAAAAGAATAACTGAAAGACTGCTTTTGTATACCTCTTTTTCTCCTGTGTTTGTCCTATTTGGTGGGTTCTTTCCATTCTACTTCATGGAGCTGTGGTCATTTTGATCTCTCTCTAGAAGATCTTTTAGTGGTCTGTGTAGGGTTGGTTTTGTCATCATGAGATTTTTTTACTTGTTCTTTGTCATGGAAACATTTCACTTCTCCATTTTGCTTGAAAGGGAGTTTTGCAGGGTATATCAGTCTGGGTTGGAATTTGTTTTCTTGCAAGACTTGTAGTGCTTTGTTCCATTCTCTTCTTGATTTGATGGTTTGTGAAGAGAAATCTGCTGTTATTCTGATGGGTTTTCCTTTACATGTGATCTGTTTCTAGCTCTTGAGAGGCTGTAAACAGATGGATCACTATGAGTCTGATCTAGTAGTGAGACCCTGAACACCATGTAGACTCTTCCCTAAAATACAAAAAAAAAAAAAGATCTGTTTCTTTTCTTTTCTCTAGTGCAGGCACTGATTTTTCTTAGTTTCTTGTAGCACTGAGACTGAGCCCAGGACCACGTGGATGCCAGGCAAGTGCTCCACCATTTAGCTACACCACAGACAGGCCCAGGAGGTATGAGGTGTAATGCAGGGACTCCCAAATTCTGATCATAATACATTTCATGATCTTAGAGCCTTGTCAGGCTCAAGGTGCAAAATACAAGATACTGATTTCTGGGTGCCTTGTCCCTTTTTCTGTAGCTCTAGGGGATTCCTAGCCTGGAGATGTGAAATATTGATATCATGGCTAACTTTATCTAGGTCAGCAACTTACACTGAGTTCAGTTCTTTTTCTCTGGGCTGTCAAGTCACATGAGTTTGTAAAAGTGAAAAAGAGCCTACCACATAGCATGGTGACTATAGTAAATGGCAATGTATCATAGACCTATACTGCTAAAACAGCTTATCTCTACCAAGTACAAGGGTATGGTCAAATAGGAGGAATTATTTCTAATGGTCTATAACATAGTAGGATAACTATGATTGATAATAATTAATTGAATATTTCACACAGTAGGGAGGATTTTGAATGTTTGTGACACAAAGGAATGTAGAAGATAGCCAGTACCATAATATGATCATAACCCACCCGTGTGTACTGAAATGTCACATTGTATTCTGGTAATATTTGTGACAATTAAAAACAAAAGCATTTTTGAAAGAATTTTTAATTTTTTTTTTTCTTATTTCAAAACCTTTATTTGTTTATTCACTCATTTTTATGGCCAGCTCAGCCCGCCCCAAGGGCAGGGCTAGAGCAGCATGTGGTGCCGGGGATTGAACTGAGGTCCCTGAAGCCGCCCAACCTTTCCGAAGCAAGGGCTTTAGACGACTAAGCCATCCCGCCGGGCCCCAAAAAACAAAAGCATTTTTGGAAAAAAGAAAAGAGACCTTAAATGATCTCACCACATTTGACAAGAAAAGGCTAATTGTATGAGAGATGGATATATTCATTAGCTTTATTGTGGTAATCCTTTCACAATGCATACATATGTCAAAGCACACAGAGTATACCACAAGTACACAAACCGCAATTGGCAATTACCCTGCACAAAAGTTAGAAACTTCAAAAAAAAAAAAAAAAAGTAGAAGAAAATCCTGCTCCAATAGTTCATCCATCAAAGTCCATCAACTCATGAGCAAAATCTAGTATGTGAGATTCTCAAGTGGGGACATTTAGATTGCTTCTGAGTGTGTTATTTCCAAATATGCAAATTTCCCAAACTACTTGATTGGTCAGGTAATGTTAAACAAATGCAATCACAGGTGACTATGCTTTCACTCTCAGTTAAGATTGATACAGAGGGAAATGATGACCATGAGAAAGAAAAGAGAGTGGAGAGAAAATTTCATGATAGTGTGAGTGCCGGGGGCCCTGCTGGGACTCCTGACCACCCTCTCTGTGCCTTTCCTTTTATTAAATCCAGGATCTTCATGCTGAGCTACATCTCCAGACTTTCTAAGTTTTGAGACAGGGTCTCACTAAGTCTTTAAGTTGCCTAGACATGGTCATGGCTTGGCTGCCCAGTGGGCTGAGATTAAGGATGTGTACTGCCAGTCCCAGCTTTGACTTAACTTCTTGTACTCTAACATGGGGAGTGGAGGGGCAGAGAGTTTTTCTTTGGGATTGAATTGCAGATACAATTTGATTTCATTCACTGTCATTCCTCATCTACTCTTAAGTAAAGAGCTAAATTATTGCTCTGAGTAAGGACTTCTGTTTTCTTTTTGTTATGCTGCAGATCAAATCCAAGGCTTTGTGCATGTGAGTCAAGCATTCTACCACTGAGCTATGTTCTTGGTATGTCTACATAATGCTGAAAAGTTCTCGGGGGCATCCAATTATTTTTTTTTCCATCAATAGTTCCTCTCTGTGGCTCTGACCCAGCCCCTAGTTCCAACCACTGCCTTTATTTGCTACTACTATCAATTCACAGTGTGGCTATTCCCTGGCTTAGAATGAATTTAGCCAATCATAGGTCTTAGTCCTTGGAGAAGCAGGTCTTCCTGTTCATTTAGCCATCCAATGAATACATTCTGAAGACCCACGGTATACCTAGCATCACCTGAGGCTGCATTATAGTGGGTGACATGTTGACATCCTTGCTCATCTCATGGAGCCTACTCCATAGTATGGGGAATAAAGAGTCACACTACATGTTTAAATTTGGTTATGTGTTACCCAAGGACTTTTGGGCCAACAACAGACCTCATGTATGACTACAGCCCCCTGAGATTATAATGGAGCCAAACAATTCCCATCCCCTAGTAACACAGTAGTCATTTTGTAATTCATTACACTTCTTGGTGGTGATACTGGTGTAAAAAAACCTACTGCCCTGCCACACCTAGGAAAGGATAACAGATACAATTATGTACAGTATATAATCTTGATAATGATAATAGGTGACTTTGTTACTAGTTTATCTACTATACTATATCTTTTATTATAATTTTAGCATGTGCTCTTTCTGCTTATAAAATTTTCCTATAATACAGTTATGCCAGGTGATGCCCACACTGGTCTCATCCATCTTAGGTTTACTTCCTCTCTTGATCACATCAAGAGGTCTTGTGTGTGAGTGACCTGTGCCAGCTGGGTCTGTTTGGGTACACTTGCTGATGTTTGCCCAAATCAACTGTCAGTGCATTTCTCATTATGTATCCTGTCATTAGTGACATTGACTATATCATTACAATAGTGCCAAGTGCCAAGAAGTAGATTTCCCAAGAGCCATGACTAAGTCTATCATTTCAGAGATTGCTGACTTAGCTGGGAGAAATGATTATGAGAGGCAAGAGTTAAAGTGAAGAGGAGGTGGTAAGAGAGGGAGAGAAAGGTGCAAAAGCCACCAGGAGGAAGATTCTGCTTGTTTTCCATGAATACAGAGCACTAGACTGAAGAGCCAAGGGAGTAGAACAATGTGGCACCTGAGGTTGAAGGCAGGAGGAGGGCTGGTGGGCCACACAGAGGTCTAGGTTGTTAGTGGCACAGCTATGGCCTGTGTGTGGCAACTGGCTGTTTCTGATCACTGAAAGAACTAGGAGATTCACTGTCACTAGTCTAGGTCTTCACTCTCACAGTGCTGGAAGCCACTGAAAGATTTTCAGCAACAAAGGTGGCCAACTTATGTTTTTAACAGATTGGAAGATACACAACCTGATTTGAAAATAGGCAGAAGAGTTGAATAATATTTTGCTAAACATCCATAAGTGGCAAATAAGCTCATGAAGGATGCATGTATTATCAGACATTAGGGAAAGGCAAACTCATACCACTATGAAGAACCGTGCTAGGATGGTGAGAATAGGCCGGGCATGGTGGCTCACGCCTGTAATCCCAGCACTTGGGAGGCTGAGGCAGGAGGATCGTTGTGAGTTCGAGACCAGCCTGGGCTACAAAAGTGAGCTCAAAGCCAGCCTGAGCTGCACAGTGAGACCCTGTCTCAAAAAGACAAAAAAAAAAAAAAAAAAAAAAAAAAAAAAAAAAAAAAGGATGGTGAGAATCAAGGACAGAATATTGAGTGTTGGTGAGGATGCCAAAAAATCCAAGCCAGCAGTTCTTGCTGGTGAGAATTTAAATGGTGGAGCTACTTTAGAAGATAGCTTGGCAGCATTTTATAGCTCCACACTGCCGAGTGACATTTCAGTCAGTGATGCTAGTCTCATAAAGTTGTATTACCTGGTGACACCTCAACCATCTTTTTTTTTTTTTTTTTGAGACAGGGTCTCACTATGCAGTTCAGGCCGGGCTTGAGCTCACTTTGGTAGCCTAGGCTGGTCTCGAACTCACACCGATCCTCCTGCCTCAGCCTCCCGAGTGCTGGGATTACAGGCATGAGCCACCATGCTTGGCTTGACACCTCAACCATCTTGATTTGTAGAAATACATATTGTAGTATTCACAAAATGAAGTCTTTTAGTGATGCTTTTATCAGAATGGATACTTGCTGCTTAGTGATACACGGCTAAATTTTAAGATGGATTTAACAAGGACTAACAATTCCACTTCTACATAGGTACCCTAAGAACAAAGCCCATAGTGACATATTTCAAAACAGGCCCAAGTTGGAAACAACCTGAGATTCCATGAACTAAAATTGTGGGAAATCCACACAGTGGAATACTATTCAGTAGTAGTATAGACCCTATATCTCAGTATGGAGTACTGGTGCATTCTACAGCGCAGACAAACCTCAAAAAGTCTGCTCTTAAGGACAAGAAGTCAGACACAAAAGGTGACATATTTTTTATTATTTATTTTTAAATGTTTTTCATTATTATTATGGATGGCTCAGCCTGCCCTGGGGGCGGGGCTGGTGTAGCATGTGGTGCCCGGGATTGAACCGTGATCCCTGAGGTTGCCTAAGATTTCTTAAGCAGGTGCTTTAGACCACTGAGCCATCCTGCCCGCCCCAAGATGACATATTATATGATTTCATTTGTTATTTTTTTAAAAAAGACCAAACCTTAGACCAAAGGAGATCAGTGGTTGCCTGAGGGCTAATTACAAACGGGCACAAAGGAATGTTCAGAGTGACTGAAATATTCTGAACCTGGGTTCCAATGACGGTCGTTGCACAACTATAAATTTACCAAAACTTGTCTAACTGTACTCTTATGATGGGTAAATTCTACAATAGGTTAATTATACCACTTGAAAGAAATGTTTCAAGAGAACAAAAGGTCAGGATGTAGCTCAGTGATAGAGTGTCTTACTTGTGCAAGGGCCTGGGTTCCACTCTCAGCAGTGTGATAGAGAAAACAGAACAGAAAGAGAAAAGGAAGGAAGGAAGAAAGGAAGTAAAAAAGAAAGAAAGAAAGAAAGGAAAGAAGGAAGGAAAAGAAAAAATCATTCTATGTAGGACATCCTTAAGGAGGTTGAGGGCAAGTTTAAAGATAAAGAGCCATCTAGAAATCTTAGAGTGCCTCCACTTCTGGTTTGTTCCTTGGATTCTAATATCCATAAATCAAATTCTGCTTAAAAAAAAATAAACACAAAACCACATCTCCACAGTGAAAGCCAGAGCAATGCTCGTTCTTACACACTGTGACTTGGCAGCTACTCTGGCAGCGGGGAACTGCAACAGTCAGCAAATGTATTCAGCTTGTGTGGACTCCGCAGTTTCTTCAAGAACCAGGGAAGAAGGGAACCCGCATTAAAGTTGAGGGTTAAAGGATCAACTGTACTGAATTTTCTTTTATAAAACTGTTGGCCTTAAATATAAATGTAAAGGACCATTGCTAGAGTCAGAAAATTGCTCCCAACTGTTGGACAGTTGACATTTTCCCCACCTCAGATCTTAGAATTTATAAGGCCTCTTCACCAGCTCTTTCACACCAGCGTTTCTCACCCCACTTTGCCAAGGGAAGACCTCAGTGAGTATATCCTAAGTACTTAGAGATGCAGTTTTAGAACATCTCCATTTTTATCTTCCCTCTTACACTGCTTCTTCATTCACTCGATTCATCTCTAATGTCTTTCTCTACTATTGGTAGGTTGCTTTTTCTCTCCAGGATTCATGTACAGCTGGGTTTTCCTTCACAATTATGGGCCCTGGACCATGAGTACAAATGCACCACTGCTCCAGTGCTAAATATTTAGAATTCTTATGCAAAACACCAAACCACTAAATAAAATCTGCGCTTGTCTTTTACCTTCACAACAACCTGGAAGGGCAGATTTAAAGTTAGAATTATGAGGCTTCTGGCAGAATCATGGTAGGATATGGGTGCACAGAGACCCAACCTGAGGTCATCCTTTTCTTCTCCCCAGCTCTGTTCCACACCACCAGGGATGTTGTATGCACAGCTGAGCCCATATCAGCTCTAAGCCCTCGTCTCTGATAACTTACCCTTCAATACCCCACACCTTGGCCATCCTGAGGTCTAGGGGTATGTGCCCCTCTGGTGCAAGATCTGCTCATGGGATGGAACCAAAGACAACCCATGGAGGCTCTGAAAATAGGCTTGGTGCTATTTAAGCAGGGAATTTGGGGGTGGATGCTGGTGTTGGCAAGTGTGATCTTAAGAGAGGAGGGACACCAGACATAGACCTGTCTGTCACCTTGGCCCAGAAGAATCCTATATCCTTTGGGGGCAGCAGAAGGAGCAGGGGTTTTGGGGGTGGGGCCCTGTTGCTCAGGTCCCAGGGCAGTATCGATTGCCTTGATAAATTGCATTACTAGATCTCTTGATGTTCATTCATCCTTGTGATTCTGGAATAAACCCTGCTTAGTCATGGCTTTTTATATGCTGCTGGATTCCATTTGCTGATGTTCTACATAGGAATTTTCCATCCATATTCATAAATGAAATTGATCTCTAGCTTTTGTTATTTGCACTCATGTTGTGGGGTTTCAATATCATCAGGCTCATGCTAGTTTTGTAAATTGAATTGGGAAACATTCCATCCTTTTCTGTGTTTTGTAACAGTTATTTTGTCCCTTTTAATACATGAAGCATTTATGAAAACATTCTCGTAAAAAATTCCAACCGAGCAAAAAAAGCAACACTTGGCCTCGATTAACCCCTTCACATTCTAATCCCCTGGCTAGAACCGAGCATATCTGCTACACGCTCTTTCTGGAGGCTTCATTTTCATACATACATGTATGCTGATATAATTTGGTATGCTTTTACACAAATTAGAGCAAATCTACATATTTAATTTCTAAATTTTATGCTTTGAGAGTTTTTTTCTTTCTCTTTTTGAGACAAGGTCTTACTATGCAGTTCAAGCTGGCCTTGAACTCATTTTGTAGTCTAGGTAGGCTTTGAACTCACAGCGACCCTCCTGCCTCAGCCTCCCAAGTGCTGGGATTATGAGCATGCCTGGCCAGTTTGCAAGTTTTGAAGAACATAAATTTGTGTCTTGGAGGATGCAGTTATGATAATACATATCAGATCTATTGCATTCTTTCAAAATACTACATAATATTCTGTAGAATGCTTTTCATTTAAAACTATTTCCCATGTGAGGTACATTTAAGTGAGTTTCATTTTTTTCTTTTTGAATTAATTATTTTTATGATACGGTTTAGATTTCAATGGCCAAGTGATATTTTAGTGAGTGAAGTTTATGCATTTTTCTTTTATGTTTCTTTTCCCATGTAAATCTTTTTATTACCTGTTTGTCCCATGTCTGTGAATGAGGCATTTGTTATACTCACTCATAAAGGGTATCCTTTCAATTTATATTCTTTAAATACTTATCAAACATTTATTTAAAATAACTTTTAAGGGCTGGGGAGATAGCTCCGTGGCACAAGTGCCTGCCTGGCAAGTGCAAGGTTGTGAGTTTGAACCCTGGTCCTGAAAAAAATAAAATAAATAAAATAAAATAACTTTTAAAACTGCAGTGGGGGCCTGGCAGGATGGCTCACTGGCCTAAAGCGCCTGCTTAGGAAAGCTTAGGCGGCTGCAGGGACGGCGGTTCTATCCCTGGCACCACATGCTGCCCCCGCCCTGCCCTCAGGGCAGGCTGAGCCGGCCATAAAAATGAGTGAATAAACAAACAAAGGTTCTGAAACCAGAAAAATAAATAAATAAATAAATAAAATAAAAAATTCTTTAAAAGAAAAACCTGCAGTGGAAGTTGGCTTTTTAATATGCCATATAAGATTTTGATCTGCTCCATGTGCTAAATGTAACAAAGCATTTTAACTTACATGGCTTATTTTTCATCTTAATATTTCTTATTGTCAGAAGTAGACTCATCAAGGGTGTTGCTGATTGGTAGTAATAAGCAGAACCTACATTGAGGTGGGGAGTTCAGAGCCCAGAGTGAGAGGGGACCCCTGGGGCCCTAAGAGAACAGAATCTCATTCTGAGTGGGGGTCCAGTCCTTCCACCTCTTCACTCCAAAGTGATCTGGATGGCTCAGGTTTGTTTGGGAGGACAAGGGTTAAAAACACTGGCTACATCTTGATCTTGAACTCTGTTACATTTTTAGAGGGAGTCAGGGTTTTGATTCCTTTAAATTCACAAATCTATAATTTGAGTCTCTTATTTCTTTCTCAATAACACTTTCAATCTAAGTCATACCAGTGGACTCTTTCGGATCTTCTTTTCCAAGATGATGAAAAAAAGAAGGAACAACAGTCATGCCGAAAAGGGCCATGGTCATGTGCAGTCTATTTGCTGCATGAGCTGCACCTGGTGTGTACCCAAGGATAAGGCCATTGAGAAGTTTGTCTTTTGGAACATAGTAGAGGTCACCGCCATCAGGCACATTTCCAAAGTGAATGTCTTTGATGAGTATGTGCATCCCAAGCTGTATGTTAAGTTGCATCATTGTGTGAGTTGTGCCATTCACAGCAAAGTGATCAGAAATCAATCTCGTGAGCTGGGCGTGGTGGCGCACGCCTGTAATCCCAGTACTTGGGAGGCTGAGGCAGGAGGATCAGTGCAAGTTCGAAACCAGCCTGGGCTACCAAAGTGAGCTGGAGGCCAGCCTGAACTGCATAGCGAAACCCTGTCTCAAAAAAAAAGACAAAACAAACAAACAAACAAACAAAAAACAATTGGGGCCCGGTGGGATGGCTCAGTGGTCTAAAGCGCCTGCTTGGGAAAGCTTGGGCGGCCTCAGGGACCGCAGTTCGATCCCCGGCACCACATGCTGCGCCAGCCCTGCCCTTGGGGTGGGCTGAGCTGGCCATAAAAATGAGTGAATAAACAAACAAAGGAGCCGGGCGTGGTGGCGCACGCCTGTAATCCCAGCACTCGGGAGGCTGAGGCAGGAGGATCGATGTGAGTTCCAGACCAGCCTGGGCTACAAAAGTGAGCTCAAGACCAGCCTGAACTGCATAGCGAGACCCTGTCTCAAAAAGACAAAAAAACAAACAAAAAAAAACCAAGTTCCCTATGATGAGGGAATGCCTAAAATATACCAATAAACATGATTTAAAAAAAAAAAAAAAAGAAAGAAATCAATCTCTTGGAGCCCACAAGGATCGAACACCTCTACCCCAATTTAAACCTGCTGGTGCTGCCCCACGACCTTCACCGCAGCTCATGCGAGGGGAGCTGGGTCTTAATGGGCTGGAGAAAACTCTCCTGAGAAAGAAATAATAAATTGAATGTTATACTTAAAAAAAAAAAAGTCATACCAGTTGAAATTGGTGCTTGGTACTCAGCATTTGTCTCCTCTTCCTTCTCCTTTTCCTCTTTTTCCTTCTTCTTCTCCTGCCTTTCTCCTCCTCTTCTCCTTCTCTTCTCACAATTCCTTCTCTGTCTGCTTCTCCTTTCTCTGCCTCCTGCTTGACGATATTATTCCTAGACAATCAATAGATTTGAGAAAAGCCCAACAGTGAAGTTCAGCAAATTCTCAACCTAGGGATGCACATCACAATCACGTGGTCAGTTTAAAAAAAAAAACCAAAAAACAAACACTGTTAGAGCACAGCGTGGTGGTATGCGCCTGTAATCCCAGAACTTGGGAGGCTGAAGCAGGAGGGTCAGTGCCAGTTCGAGACCAGCCTGGGCTATAAAGTGAGCTCAAGGCCAGCCTGAACTGCATAGAGAGACCCTGTCTCAAAAAGACAAATAAATAATAAATATATAATAAATAAATACTCTCAGGCTCTGCCCTAGATCTCAGGAATCAGAATGCCCAGGCAAAGGGGCCAAGGATTCTGAAATATCCCAAGTCCTCCCAGGTGAATTTGATGTGCTCTCCTGAGGTTTAACATAGACCCTATGTTGAAGAGCACTTGAATGACCCATGTGGCTCTAGGCAGCTGATGTGACTGATTCTAAAAGACAAATGAACCAGTTTCTTTAACAAATAAAAGCCCTGAAATACATGGAGCAGGAAAGGGGAAACTGCTACAAATGAATAGCCCAGAGCTGGGAAGAGAGCTCAGTGGCGTAAGCGCCTGCCTGACAACTGAAAAGCCCGGAGACACAACCGCCAAATGCAAGGTGTGAACCTTGTTTGGCTCTTGCTTTGAGTAGACCAAAAATAGACATTTTTTCAGGCAGGGAAAACTGAACACAGATCATTTGATATTAAGGAATTATTTGTGTTGGCTGTGATACTAGTATGACGGCTATGTTAAGAAACAAAGTCCTTATCTGCTAGAGATAAATGCTGATGTATTTACGGGTGAAGTAATATATCTGAAATTTGCTTTTAAGTATTCCAAAAAAAGGAAAAGCCATGTGGGAGGAAAGATGATGCCAGAACAATTGCGCTGACAACTTAAAACTGAGTGATAGGCAGGAGGGGGTCTTATTTGCCTTGCTTTGTACATATTTGAAAACTGCAGTGAAAATGTCTAGAAGAATTACATAGCCCCAGAGGAGCCAAAGACCCATCAGTTGCCCTGACCCAGCCTCCTGGGACCCTCTGTGCCCTTCCCTGGTGTGGGCTTCTGGCAATGTATCTGATGGGATCAGGAATCACTACACAGCTTTTCCTGTGGTTTCTTTATCTGCTTTTTTCCCAGGGGAAAAGAAATGGAGCACCAGCTCCTGCAGAGAGGCAGTCTGCTGTACATATTTCACCTCCTCTGTCACAATGACACAGGTGTAGGGACCGAGCAGGGGCCTGTCTCCCACCTCCTAACCCAGCTCACACCTCTCCATCAGCACCATGGGTGGTGCAGAGCTTCGGGGAATTCCAAAGTCTAAACCCCAAACACCTCTTAGGAAGAGGGGAGTGTGCCCTTTACAGCTATCAACAGGGAACAAAAAGGCAAGGTTTTCTGTCAACCAAATTATCAGGAAGAAGTGCAAGGGTCATTTGAATCTGGACCTACTAAATTAAGATAGAGACATGGTGGTACGTAAAGGTGATCCCAGCACTCCAGCGGCTGAGGCAGGAGGATCTCTGTGGAATTCAAGCCCATCTTGGGCTAATAGTGAACTCAAGAGGAGTATGATCCGTATAGTGAGATCCTGTCTCCAACAAATAAACACAAACAAAAAATGTATAAACTCATAACCAAACAAACAAGGTAGCTAGAAACTGGCTTTTGTCTATTTTGTTTTATAAAGTTATTGTCTTTCAAAATCAGTTTTCTTCATTCTTAAATTAAGAGTTGAAGGGCTGGCCAAATAGGTCAGCAGATTAAAGCACTTTGTAGGTGCACAGGTGCCCTGAGATGGCAACTGATACTGGGTGTAGTGGAACCCCCATACCAGCTCTTCGGAGGCTGTAAACAGGCGAATCACTATGAGTCCGATCTAGTAGTCGGACTCTGAAGACCCTGTAGACCCTTCCCTAAAATAAAAAAAGAAAATTAAGATTTGAGTATATTCTAATAAAGACAATGAGATCAAAGGGATAATCTATTGAATATAATTTTATAACATATAACCTTAATATTGTTTTCATGCATTATTTTATTTTATGTGTTTATAATTTATTTATGCTGTACATTATAAATGACAAGTTAACAGTTACCCATGCTCCAACTGCCAGACACCTGCTCAACAATATGATAAAAATTCTATTGGTGGCAACATCCTCCTAGATTCAGGCAAAGCACCTCTGTAGAAATCAACAGGCTCTTGAACTTTAATCTCTCAAGTCCAAGTTCCACTAAAGGCTGTCAACAAAGAACACAAAACACACCCGGAGGCAAAGCCACTTCCCTTCACTCTTCCACCTGACCTCTTGCCTTTGCGTGTACCTGCCAATTCCTAGGCCCACGTCCCAAGCTTCTGAGTGAGGCAGCCACTCCTCTTCAAGATGCTCAACTCACTGCCGCCTTTCGCTATTTATTTATTTATTTATTTATTTATTTATTTATTTATTTATTTATCTTTTTGAGACAGGGTCTCGCTATACAGTTCAAGTTGGCCTTGAGCTCACTTTTGTAGCCCAGGCTGATCTCAAACTCACACAGGTCCTCCTGCCTTAGCCTCCCAAGTGCTGAGATTATAAATATGCACCACTACGCTCGACTTCTCCTTGTCTTTGGACCAATCATTATTTTATGCTCTTATTAAATGAAGGGGCAAGCTTTGAAGCCTACTCTTGGGTGCCCACAACAGAGACCAGGAGAAATATCACATTGCTTTTGTGCTAAATCAGGGCAAGCAGCAAGGGCATTTCTCTGTATAAGCTGAAGTGTCCCTCCTGACCCTGTCTTTTCAGGTTTGGCCTTGACATGCCAGAAAAAGATAAACAGCACTAAGTCCTTTCATAGCTGACCAATGTGTAAGGCCATGGTGGTGCTTGAGCATACAAGCTTTGAAATTCCACAAGCTCTGTTTTCCTGATTCTCCATGTGGCAGCTTGGGCGGGGGTTGGCCAAGTGATTTAACTCCTCTGACCCATACTTTGCTCATCCTTAAAATGGGCAGGGGGGTGGTGACCAAATAGCTCAGCGGATTAAAGTGCCTTCAGTTTGATACCAGGGCCTGCCATGCTGGCCCCGCCCCCACCCCCAGGGCATGCTGAGATGGCAATTGAGACTGGACATGGTGGACCCTGCCTGTAATCTCAGCTCTCAGGAGACTGTAAACAGGCAGATCTAGTAGTGAGACCCTGAACACCCTGTAGACCCTTCTGTAAAATACCAAATAAAATAAAATAAAAATAAAATGGGCAGAGCCAAATATGGTGTTGTATTCCTCTGATGCCAGCACTCGGGAGTCTGAGGCAGAAGAATCACTATGTAGCCGGGGCTACATAGTGAGTTTAAGGCCATCCTGAATTAAATGGAGTTCCTTTCTCAAAAAACAAAACAAAATAAAATAGGCAAAGAAATACAACTTAATGAAAGAACACATCTCCAGCAGCCAACATGTTATGGTGCAGAGATGGTTCAATAGCTATTATTATTATGGAAATACCATATAATAATTATTTTGATGTAAATAAGCTTATTTTGTCTTTCTCAAATTTCTTTACCTCCTCATTTTGTGGCTAAAGAAATAGGAGTTTTAAAATACTAGGAATAATAGGGGAACCTTGCTAACTCAGGGCAGAGCCAAGCAAGAATCAAGATTCCAGCTTCCAGGTTCTGGCTTACCCTTACTGGCCAATGAAACCCTTTAGGTCTCTGGTCAGTGAGTTTTCTTAGAGGCCTGAGGCTACCCAGGCCAGGCAATCAGAAACTGGTGAGCTCAGGTTAGTTGCCCCAGAAAGAGCTAGCCTGGTGTGCAGCTGTATATGCCTCTGGATCACCTGAGAAGCCAGAGGGAATGACATATAATTGTTCCTTAGTATCCATAGAGGATGTTTCCAGGACTTCAGCAGATACCAAAATCTACAGATGCTCGGATCTATTACAGAAGATGGCACGGTATTTGTATAGAATCTATGCCTATTTTCCTGTAGACTTTACTTTTTAGTTCTTATTTTTGGTTTTGTGATCCTTTAGCCTCAGCCTCCCAAATGCAGGGCTTACAGGTGGTATACGCCACCACCCCGGCCTCTCCTGTAGACCTTAAATCATCTCTTGATTACTTATGACTAATTCAATAGGAGTGCTATGTAAATAATTTCTATTCTGTATTGTTTAGGGTTAGCGAAAAGGAAAAGCCACCTGCACCTGTTCCATGCATAGATGCCACAGGCAAACAATGTAGTAGGAATAGGTGGACAGTGCTCACACCCCAAGCACTGGAGAGCTGACAGGAGGCACGGCGGTTATGGTAGGTTGTGCCCACCTGTCGCCTCCTTTGAATGGAGTCAGCCTAGTGCTTGCTCTTCATGTATCCAGTTGAGGTTTTGCTTTTTGAAGTATTCTGGACTTTTTTGAGGAGTATATTTGGTCTAAAGTTGGTTGAATTCATGGATGCAGAACCCAGAAATATGGAGAGCCAACTGCATGCAGTTATGTTGTATCATATACCTAAAAATACTCCAGACCCTTATGGCAGTGATCCCCCTCCTCCTCTGATGCAGGAAGAAAAAAAACTGATCTGGGCTGGATGACGACCAATAGGCAACCTCCAAATGATATAGGGAAAACCGACCCCCAATCTGAAAAGTACCTGGGATGAGGTCGTGTTCTCTAAAACTGAAGAATGAATTTTAGGAACAAATGGAGATAATGAGCAGAACATATTTATTAGAGGAAAGAAAGGGACAGGAGGGGGTCCCAAGTGGGTGTCCCCAGGGAGCTGTCTCTTCCAGGGACTTTTATAGAGGAGAAGATGTGGAAACTCACGTAAGTGGGTATCAGGTAGACAAAGACTATGGTCAACGAATGAGATTACAAGAACTGTTGCTCAGGTAAAATAGATTAAAATCAGGATCCAATGGGAAAGCAAGTCATGTAGCAAGTGGGCAAGAATACAGAGTAAGGTCTCTTCCTGTTGGGCATGGGCTCTTTCAAGGTGATTGGTACCTACTTAGAATATCAACTCCTGATGCCCACCCTAAAGGAAGTATGTAGTTGTTTTGGTTTACACTTGTCTTGAGATCTGGCCCATGGTGGAGGACTGTCTGTCTCTAGTGGCAAAGTCACCTTGTCTTCCATGTCATCCTTGAGGGCCTGGCCCTGTCTGACTGCCTATAATATTTCTATCTAATTCAGCTACCTACAACACCTCCATCCCTAGTATTGGGATTTGAACCCAGGGAGCACTGAACTACATGCTCAATTTTTTTTTTTTTGAGACAGTGTCCTGCTAAGTTGCCCAGGCTGGCCTTGAATTTGTAATTCTCTGGCCTCAGCCTCCTAAGTAGGTGGGATCGCTGGCATGTGCTACCATGACCAGTTGATAGCAGTAATTTTTAAGAGTTCCCTGTTGTTGCTCAGGTATTGCAGGGTTAAGCCCTTCTGTGCTAGAAGCCCCAGGGAATGCAACGCTGGAAGAACCAGATCTATTATTTGGACTGAAATATAAGCCATATTTTAGGTAGAGTGTGCTGTCTCTGAGGATGGCTTCACGACACCATGTGAGAGGTTGGCATTCTTCCTTGCCCTTGGCATCCAGAGCTTTGCAGTTGCTATGAGTGTCCCTAAGCTTGCCCTGGTAGGAGCTGGGCTAAAGCCTGTCCTATCTGGGGAGTCAACAGTGTTCCCTTTGATCTGTAAGTCTGAAGCATTGGAGGAGGTCCAGTCTGGAAATCCTGACTGCTTCAGGTTGGAGCTGGAAAATGAAAACCTTGCAGTGAATGGGAAATGGCCCAGGGAGTCAACCAAAGGACTGGTTTTTGGAGGGCTTCTGGGGATCTCCTGTATTTATTAGGACCTTTTGGTCTCTTAAGGGTTGGTTTCCTGTATTGACACATTTGTCACCTTCAGGTCAGGTCCCCACTGCACCCTAGGAAGGCTGAGGCAGCATCCTTTGTAAGGTTAGGCCAGTATGGAAGGGTGACCCTCCAACCACAGGCAAGGAAAGTTCTGGAAAATGGGGCATCTCATCCACCATGCTTCTCTAAATCCTGCTCAGCTTTAGGAATCTTTAGCACCTGGACAATGTCACCTGAGCTGGAAAGGTGCAAGGAGGAAAGAAGAGTTAAAGGAAGGTCCTGGAGACGGGGTGGGCCTGAGAGGCCCAAAGGGGAGGAAAGAAGGGGAGGGGGAAGGAGGGGCCAGGGGATGGAGAGAGGAATCCAAGGGCCAGTAGATCTCTTCCCCCGCATTCCTCCCGGATTTTTTTCCTGTTCCCTTGGTTATAGAAGAATAGCAATTAGCAAATTCAGTAAAAAGAGCCAGAAATGGAGACTGTTTGCACATTTGGGGGCCAAGATGCATTAGTGAAGGAATGTGACCAGAACTATATATAACCCCTCTCTCGGCCCACCCACCTGTCCGGCGGGGTGAGCGATGGTCTGTTTGTTCTGGACTGGTATGTAGCTCGGTTGACTCTGGGAGCCCACCATCTGGACCCGAGCCTCGCTGCCAGTAGCTCTCGGTGACCATATATGGCAAAATGATATATGTGATAAAAAGAAGCCAAATTCTACAGTTGCGTCAGCCCCGGGAGCACGCAGTCTGCCCGCCTGGAAACCCCTCGCAGCCCCTCCCCCACCCAGTGGGGAAACCAAAAGGGCTCAGTGATTGGCTGAGCCGCGGAGGTGGGGGTGGGGAGGGCGGGGCCCCTCTCGGCCCCCTAGGGCCTCTGCGCTCAGGCCGGCGCTGACTTGAAGGTTTGTGTAGGGTGGGGGTGAGTTTAGTGAGGGTCAGAATGTTAAGGTACGCTAGACCTTAGCTTTAAACCTTAGAAATTAAGAGGTAACTCACATTCTTTCCAGATAACAGCGGCGCGGTGTCAGTACGCACGTGGCCATAGGGCTGAGTAAGGTGGGCTAGGGTACAGTCTTACCTAGGCTCTGCCCACCTCCAGTACCCCTCGGCTCCCAACATACCTGCAGTTCTCTGGAATCTGGGCAGATGATCAGTGCAGATGGCTTACGTGTGGGAAAAATACAATGTAAGGACACACACCGCCCTCTCTTCCTTTTTTTTTTTTGGTGGGGGGACCGGGTTTGAACTGACGACCCTGTACTTGCCAGGGAGGCACTTGTGCCACAGAGCTACCTCCCCAGCCCCTTCCTCTGCATTTTCTTTCCCTCTACTCCGCTTCAAAGTCAAACCCACTCCTGACTGCTTAGGGACCTACAGGGATTGCCCCTCTGGACCAGGCTCTGTGCGGATGCTGGGGAGCTGACCCGGACTCACAGACAGCTACCATGAGGAATCCAGCCGGACACAAGGGCTGGAAGAAGGTTCTGGGAGGAAGTGACCACTCGAGCACTGGAAAAAAGGAGTTGTGGCGAGCCTAATGATGGATGGGGCTCAGGGACCGGACCCTGAACTGAGAAGAGAGGAAGACAGGAGTCAGAGCCAGTGTTCAGGTCTGGGCTTCTGTGCCCTCCCCGGCCTCCAGTGTCTCTCAGGGCTGAGCCCACCCCCTCAAGCCCCAGCAAGCCTGTGCACATGCCCACAAGCAGGTCAAGCACGCTCAGAGTATGCACAGAGATGCCTTCTGATGCATGTCGCATAAGCTAGGTGGTCTAGCGGAGGGGAAGAAGAGAGCCCATGATTTTCACAGAAGAACCAGGGAGGCAAGGCCAGCCTGGCTGAAGGCCTTCTGCTGGGAAGGGGAGAGGGCAGTGGGAAGTGTGTGGGCGGGAGAGCAGGGGCTTAGGCAGGGCAGTGCTAGACGGCAGAGACAGGAGCCCAGACAGCTGGTCAGCCCAGCCTCCCCCACACCAGCCTATTCTGTGTGTGCCTGTGATCAGCGCCCCTCTGCATCGTGCAGGGCCCTTGCTGCTGGCTAATGGGACTGCTGGCTCCTCCTTTAGCTCAGCTTCTTTGTGTGAGCACAGAGTCTGGGACTCTGGTTGTAGGCAGCCCCTGAGAAAATGCTCTGGTGTGACCTAAAAGGGGAATAACGGCTTTGCCTGGCTCTTTGTAGTGTGCATGCATAGACCAGCCCTGTCCCATCATACCTTGCAGTCTTCCTAAGTGCCCAAGATGGCCTTGACCCTGTGATCCTCCTGCCTCAGTCTTCCAAGAAGCTGGGACTATAGGAAGGTGGGTGCCATCACACCTGACCCAATCCTCATTTTACACAGCTCCTCCATTGTGGTAGGCCAGTAGACATACGTCGCCAGTTTTTCCTTGAGCTCCCCTGGGTTTTTGCTTCTGTCTCTTGAGCTCATTCCTCTCAGGCTGATGTTTACTGAGGGTTCCTCAAGGCCAGCCACAGAGCTCCTGCTACTCACTCTACACTGTCTCAGTAGGCAGTCAGTTCCTCTTGCCACCCATCCAGGTCATACTGCTGTGTATACATCTGTGACTGCTGTGGTAACCATTATTCATTCTCCTCTCCCTCGAAGACAAGCTGGGACTCCCCCACCTCCTTGGGACACAGTCATGAATATGAGTATAAGTGACATGTGTCACTATGTCACTTCAGATGGAAGCTTCCAGAATCACTGTGTGGTCTGCTCTGTCCCCTTTCTGTCTAATCACAGTAGAAGCAAGGTGTTGAGCTAGACGTTTCATTAGCCTGGGGGCTGAGTGTCTGCAACATGCAAAGCCATCCTTTTGATCTGTCCGCGGGACCTGGGACGTAGAAACAAATCTTGCTGAATTCAGATTCTGCTGAACATAATATTTTTTTTTCAATTCTTTTATTGTTTAAATTTAACAATGGTTATATTACATATTTTCATCATC
>PVJA010029178.1:0-26913 GCA_004027025.1 Myocastor coypus | reverse complement strand
TAGGGAGGTGGGTCATGCCCACACACTGTACTCTGTAGAATGATTGTGAGGACAATATGCAATATGTCAACTTTCAAAGAAAAGAACGGGGAAAAGAAGAAAAAAAGAAAAGTAATGTGGATTTAGAAAGGTCAATGTTTAATTGTTTGATCAATGTTATATACCTATATGTATTAATCTAAACTGATCTGATGATGAAAATATGTAATATAACCATTGTTAAATTTAAACAATAAAAAAGTTGAAAAAAAAATTATGGAGTATGTTTGCAAGAGGAATTCAGCCCAGTGATAGGAGAGAAAGAAAACCATTTTTTTTTTCTGCTCCCTGGTTCTACATAGGCATCCAGACGACTGGAGGGTATCTGCTCATCCAGGCTGTGGGCTTTCCCTCCTAGTGCACTGACTCAGGGACTAGAAACAGTAGCACAGGACTCGTCTGGAAATAAATAATGCCTTACAGGTCTTCAGGTGCTCCTTATCCTGTCCACCTGACACTGAAATTTAGCCATTGCAATAAGTGAACATGCTCCTCCCCCAAAGTGAGGGAGTGTAGAGGTGTCTCCAGCATCCCCCTGCATTTTGCACCAAATGACGATAGTCACCTTTGAGAACCAGGACTGTATAATTCTTAGCAGGGGAACCAAGGGCTTTGAACCCCAAGGGTACAGAACTCTAGTCAACAAGTAGAAGTTTAGAAGCTTTAGACTGCACAGAAAAATTAGATCATGCAGTTTTTGTCTTTCTGTAGCTAGATTATTTCACTTAGCATGATATCTTCCAAATTCACCTTTCTCTTTGTAAGTGACGGGATTTCTTATTTTCTAAATTGCATCTAGCTGTGCATATATGGCATATTTCCTTAATGCATTCATCCATCGAGGTTGGCTTCATATCTTGGCCATGTAAATAATGATTCAATGTACATAAGAGTGCAGTTATATCTTTGATCCTCTAACTTTAAAAGTAAGATTAGGACATATGTTTATTCTCTGTTTAACTTTTTAAGAAACTGCCAGACCATTCTCCATAATAGCTGTACCAGTTTATATTATCATCAGAAATCATGAATTTCATTTCAAAGATCAGGGAGAAATAAGTGAACAGATATGTAAGAAAAGATGCCTTAATATCAATGTCATGCCAATTATGACCTATTTCACAAGTAAAGCAGTTGGCTTTAATATCAGTGGAAAAATCTCAAGATAGCCTATGAAATTTATATTTTTATGGGTCTTTCAACTAGCAAATAAAATTACCTTCTCAAACACTTTATGATTTCTAAACAATAGCATGAACAATAGCAAACTCCATACAAGGGCTCTAACAACCTCAGTGAAAGAAGACTTCCTTGTTCCAAATGGTAAAAGCAGAGTAGTAAAGGGGTGTCATTCTTGGTCACTGTGAGAAAGGAGGAGATAGCTCCCTTGAGTACATGAGGCCCATTGTCCACAGTGTAAAGGTAGTAGTGGAGAATGAAAGCACCCTATCTGCAAGGTAGTGAGCATGCTCCTAGGTAAGAAGCAGAGGGTGAGGGATGAACAGAAGGCAGAACATCCTTCTGGTCCATCCTCAGGTGACCAACTTAGGAGATGTACTCTAGAGCACAGGGCAAGACCTACAGCTTTACTAAGAATCTTGGATGCTGGTATACACTTTGCATATGGATGGCTTATTGGATTGTGTGGCAGTATCTCAAAACCTGCAAATAAAATCTGAAAGGCACAGTAGATACTGTGAAAGGGAACGAAATTGCTCCAAGTGAAACCTCTGGGGTGAAGGACAGAAGGAAATAAGAAAGAAGGGGCGAATACATGTTTACACACATGCACAGAAAGTAGCTGTAGGCTTATTATTTGTTTGGTTGGTTGTTTGTTTTGGTACTGGGAATCAAACTCAGAATCTTATGCTTGCCAGACAGGGACTTGTGCCACTGAACCATATCCCCACCCTTCTACTGATCTATTGAATGGAACAGTTCTTATTTTTTTTAACAGATTTAGCATGCTTGTAGCTGGTAACCTGAACAGCTAGTTTGATGAAAACAGTGTACAATATAGCAACTATTATTGAATTCTTATCATCTTGGATGGTGAAATTCTGTATCATTTTTAATGTTTTTTATTATTTTTTATTTTCCTTAAAAAACAAAACAAGATGAAAACTACATGACAAGGTTGACCATTTTCTGAGCATCACTGTCATGGCTGTGTAGAGAATGTAGTGCAGAGAATGCAACATGGGCAGTCGTAGGTCAGTAAATGTTTAACCATCAGCTTTGCGGAGTTTTTTTTTTTTTTTTGAGACAGGGTCTCACTATGTAGCTCAGGCTGGCCTTGAGCTCACTTTTGTCTGGGGAGCTATTTTCTAAAAGTCCAGGTTTATAGCAGCTTTCAATCCCTGTGGTCAAAATTCTGTCTCTGGGGCCCATTTCAAGATATCAGTCGCCTCTCACTGTGGAGCAGAAAGGTAATGAACACAGCAGACACATAAAGTCTGAGCAAGGAGGCCTTAGAACGGGCTTCTGAGGCAGCAGGGGTGGAAGCAGGCAAACCAGGCCTGCTGTCCTGTAACTATTCAGCAAAGGGAGGGGAAGCTGGGGAGAACAGGCCGGATGCTTAGGAATGCAGTGAAATTTTTATACCAGTGATGATTAGAAAAATTATCATTTCTATATCTTCTGCTCTAAATAACTACTAGGAAGACAACAATATGCATTGTATCAATTATTGGGAATGTACTACTAACATGTTTTGAAACTGTCACATTATTATTTCTTATTCAAAGTAATTTTTAAAAAAGCTGTTTATTATGCTACAAATTTACCTTTAAAAATATAATAAATATGTATCAGGCACTTGTTCTAAGGCTATATAAAACATTCATATTAGAAATACTTGTAAAAAAATTTTAGAAAATAAAAATACTTGAGTGTAAAAAAAGAAAGGGAATGGACAAACTTAATAAGTATTTCTGAGAGAGGGGCCCGGCAGGATGGCTCAGTGCTTTAAAGCACCTGCTTATGAAAGCTTAAGTGGCTGCAGGGACCGCGGTTCGATCCCCGGCACCACATGCTGCACCAGCCCTGCCCTCAGGGCAGGCTGAGCCGGCCATAAAAATAAATAAATAAACAAAGAAATATTTCTGAGAGAATATAGATGCACTGAACACAGAGGTGAATCTCCATAGGAGATAATAGATAGAAAATGAGAATTAATCTCATGTTTCTAAAGACTCAAATCCCTGTCAGCTATTCTCTCTCGATTTATTTCAATCTTCCTATATCCCATCTAGACTCTACTTTATGCTTTTCAAAAATAATTCTAATTCCTCACTGTTAGTCTCCTTCAGTTCAAAGAAAAGAAAAGATTTCTTCCTCATGCTGTTTTCTCTTCTTTTCTAAGTAGAAGTCCAGGATGCACTAGTAAGAAAAATATCTAAAAATTATTGGCTCAATATTAATATACTTTTTAAAATTAATTAATAGTATTATAGAGGAAAACTATGTGTTTGTCATGCAACATGTTGTTTTGAAACATATGCACATCATGGAAAGGTAAAATTGAGTTAATTAGCATATTCACTACCTCAGATATTTACCACTTTTATGGTAAAAGCATGGTATTTATTTTCAAGAGTTTTCAAAAACAAAATACAGGGCCAGGGATATAGCTCAGTAGAATAAGAGCCCGCTTGGTAAGCGTAAGGTCCTGAGTTCAATCCCCAGTGTTGCAAAAATAAACCAACAAACAAAAAATTTATAGTGGCTTGGGGCCAGGTACATAGCTCTGTGGCAAAAGCATGTGCCTGGCAAGTACAAGGTTGTGAGTTTAAGCCCCAGTCCTGAAAAAACAAAGCAAACAAACCAACAAAGAAACCACATTATTGTTAACTGTAGTCACCATGTCATACCACAAGTCTCCTGAACTTACTCATCTGTCTAACTGAAAAGCTGAACCGTTTGACCTTCCCCTCTCCGACCTCTGCCACCCTCTCCTGGTAACCTTTACTCTGCTCTCTGCTCCTTTGTTTTCAGTTTTTAATCCTACGTGATGATGAAACAGAGTGGTTTTCATTCCAAAGGCCTGTTCCTGCCACCAGGACTGTGGCATGTGTAGACATACATTGGTGCAAAGGTAGCACTAGTGGTCATGGATTTAGAAGAAAAGGGAAAGATACTGTCAAGATAAAATCTGCTCTTTCCCAGCTGATTGGCAAGTTGCTTTTTAGGTATCAACTTTACAATGCATACCAATGTCTTGCTGTCTTTATTTATAGGAGATTTTATTATATGAGATTTATATCTGATGTTCTTTAAAAAGCCTATTTCTAGAATGCCATACCATGGTGAGTAAAACTAGTTAAATATCATTTTTAGTGTTTTCTCTAAAGATAGTTTAATCTGGTGGTCATTTCCTTACTGCCTGCAGGGATTCTGCAGTCTATCTAAAATATTAACACAGGTACCTCCAGAGAATCAAATTGAGTTTTCAAATTAACTCATTAAGTAGAATAGCCAGGTTTGTTAAGAGGCTGCTCCATTAATTTGATTGGGTGCATGAAGCTGAGGTTCAGTGGCCCAGATACTGTCAGAACCTTTTGTCAATAATATGTTTTATTTGGCATCACAGTTTTTAATAAAATCAAAAAGATAGATGGCGGGGCCAGTCAGAGAGCTCAGTGGATTAAAGAGACTGCTTAGGCAGAATGCAGGGACCGAGTTTTGAACCTCTGCCTGCCATGCAGGCCCTGCCCCCGAGGGCACACTGAGACCACAAGTAAGCCTGGGTGTGATGGCTCATTCCTGGAATCCCAACAGTTGAGAGGCTGAAAACACGAGGATCAACATGAGTCTGATCTGTGTAGACCTTGTAGAGCCTACAATAAACACATTTTTTAAAAAAAAGAAAAGAAATTACTAGTTTTAATGGCTGAAATCCCTAAATGGAAACCACTACACAGAAAAGTTAGACAAAAGATGGATAACAGGTACATATCCACTTGTTGGAGCTTTGTACAGCTGCAAACACAATGCTGAAAAATACTCTTTCCATTCAATCCCTTTTCCTTTACTGTCCCATTGCCCTATATTCATGAGACAAATTCATTTGGGAGGAATTTCTCTGTCTTTGCCCTTGAGTAATCTAGATATTGAATTTATTAGTATGATGATGTGTTTTCTCCAATGATAACTTCAGGCTGCAATTGTGCAGTTTCACAGATAATGTTGAAGTTTATCACTGACATAGCAAAGCAGAAGAAAGGTCATTGAAACCTAAGTAACATATTTCAGTTTTGAGTCTTCTAGAGACTTTTGTCTGAGTCTTCCTTGACTTTACTCAAGCATGTTTTCAGTCACTTAAACAGGCATCTTCGAAATTCCTCTTATATCTTAAAATCATCAAAACTCAGGAACTTCCATCTAGCTTATATATAGAGTATCATACACATACTGTATAGTGCTTTTTAACATTTAACTTATTCATCGTAATTTTAAATAAATTATTAATGGATCACTGACTGCATGTTAGTGATGTTCAAATGAAATTAACTTGTGAAGAAAAAGAAGAGGGATGGGAGAAGTGTGCTGGCTCGTGTAACTGGATAGATTGGCAGTTGGACCAAGGATGGAAATAACGCCCTCAACACTTCCATTCTCTCAGCTAACTGCTGTCCACATTTTGACTGCTTTCTCTTTCTTTAGACGGCTTCTGACATGAACAAATGTGATTCCAACATTATGTCAGCGTAGATTATAAATTAGAGAAGAGAATTGTCTCACTCAACTTTTATGTATAAAATCATAGCAAAGGCAATTAACTGGTTCAAAAGAGTCTCACAGGCTCAATCACTGTGCCCAGAAAAACAGACTGCTTCAGCGATGAAGCCTGGGTCAAGTTTCTTCTCCTCTGGTTTGGGGCTTGAGAAAGTACAGAGCTCTCTGGAGATCACTCCTTCCTATTCCATAGTCTGTGTGGAGAAGGCTGAGGTCTTCAGAAGGTGGTGAGGTCCCTCCTGGGGTGTTGGAATGATCCTACACCAAAAAAAAAAACAGGACAGAAAGACCAGATTCTACATTTAAGTTCTGCCTCACAGCAAGGTATAGTTTTGCTTTTTTTTTTTGAGCTTTAATATTAGCCTTGATTCTTCATGAAATATTTCAGGATGTGAGAAACACATGAGCCAGATAAAAGAGTAAATTGAATTATTTGCAATTGGAATGCCTTATTCAGGTTCAATAAATATTTGGCGATAAGGAAAAAAATTCTAGTTGGAACATATAAGCTAGACTTACCTTTTTTATATCATCTGCTTCTCACTACTTTTGTCTCAAGTTATTGTGGAAAAGCATTCTGTTCTTTGATACTTAGTCTATTGCAGCGTCCATGGAGTTTTATTGGTTCATTAGGCAATGCTCGGTCTCTGACAGCTCCAATCCTCTAATACTCCTTCCCAAAGGCTGTACTTCATGTTTAAATGTCTCTATATATCATAAAGGCTCAAGTTCATGACCTCATTCCTTTTTAGACTTACTGAAGTTTGAAGAATCCTGGATACTTATTATATCAGGGTCTCCTATGGGAATTATGATTAAAGGCTTTGCAGTACTTAGCTGAAGCTACTATATCTGTGAGGTTACAGAACGCATTGGATATCTGATATTACCTTTCCACATTTGGTCTGCATGAGTGAAAGATCATATGCATATCTCTATATTCTGCCACCTTTCCTTTAATTTATAAATAAGCTACATGAAATAATTTTACTACTGGAAATAATATTACTACTGAATAAAGAGCTCTATTAAACAAAAACTGGTGTTTTTTCTATGCTTCTTAGTTACCTTTCACTTAATTAGATAGGTTTCCCACTATAGTTAGCGATCATAGTAAAGAAAGTGTATCTGAATGTGTATTGGTTATGAGCTGTTCTACACTTCATATATATATATATATATATATATGTATATATATTTATATATATATATTTGTGTAAGAAAAGGCATGTTCTATTTAGAACTAGCACTTTCTCTATTTTCATTATTTCCTTAATCCACAACAATTAGGCTCTCAACACACACACACACACAATCTATGTGACTCCCTCTGGATATATCCATCAATCATCTTGCATCTTGCCAAATTCAGAAATCAATTCAAACTAACTCTCCTCTCTTCTAAATTCATATATATATATATATATATATATATATATATATATATATATATACATATATATATATACATATATATAATGTATTTGGTTGTTACAAGGTCTCACTATGCAGCTGGACTCATAGTGATCCTCCTGTCTTCAGCCTCCACAGCGCTGGGATTGCAGGCGTTCACTACCACACCCAGACTCAGTGGCCAGCTCAGAATGTCTGGGGATGGGACTAGCATGGCATGTGGAGTGAGAGATTAAACCACAGGCACTGCTGTTGCCTAAGCTTGCCTAAGCAGGTGCTTTTGTCCACTGAGCTAACTCGCCAGCCCCTCCGTTAAATACTTAAAGAATTAATCACATTTTATCAACTCCTCTTTGTTGAAATATCTCTCTTAGCGATAAGGAGAAAGATGATTAGGTTCCTCAATAAAAACCGAGATGATAAATATTCAGACTTTATAGTTTGTGTTGGAACTGCTCAACTCAGTTGCGATAGCAGAATGGCAGCAGTCCCACATAATGTGTAAATGAATGAATAAAACTATGTTCCAGTAAAACTTAGTTCATGGTGAGGGAAATTTGAATTTCCCATAAACTTCATGTGTAAAGAGACACTATTCTATTTTTAACAATATAAAAATGTAAAATCTATTTTTCGCCTGAAAGCAATACAAAGCAGCAGATGGCACTTGCCATCTGAGTTTTAGTTTGCCAACCCAAAGTTGAGTTGCTGTCCTCAGAAATTCATTTTCCTCCTGTTACTCTTCTTCCTTTGTCGTCTTCTTCATTGTTCCTGACTTTAAATGTCCCAGTGTCTCCACGATCAGTTCTTGACTCTCTTGTCAATCCACCCTTCTTCCCTTGATCATCTGTTCTTGTCCACTTTCTTTTTGCCAGTGACACGATGTTATAAAGAAGGGACATTTATTTTGGCTCACAGTCCTGACCCAAGTTTTAGAAGCCACATCTGGTAGGCTCTGCCTGGCTCAGCCCCAAGGAAACACAAAAAATTGTGTGGGAAGAGACAGAGCATGAGAGAGAGGTCATCCCACTGGCTGTCTTAGCAGATCCACCCTTCAGATGATCTATTGACCCACTGATATGTTATTTCATTAATTATGTCTCTTTATTGATATATTAGTGAGTACAAAGCCTAAGTCATCTCTTAAAGACCATTCTTAATATCTGAAGATTAAACTTCAACATGAGTTTCAGAAAAAGACAAACCATTTTCAATCCATAGTCACCTCTATGTTCTTGTAACTTCCTAATTTAGAGCATTATCTTGAAACTCTGCCTTTAAGCCTGAACTCATATATCCAGGTGCTCCCTTAACCTCTCCACTTAGAAATTCCATATTTTTGTAAAAATTAATCTATCCAAATCAATGTGTTTTATCATCACCTTTTAACTGTTGTTGCTGCCACAACTTCTCCCATTCTGATAAATGGGCTTGCCACCTTTTCAATTGGTCATCTTTCATGTTCTGCGTGTTGCTTACATTCACATCCAGGTCACATCTGTGTTCTGTCACTGTTATCTTTTGTAAAAACTCGCCAGTTCAAACTTGACTCAAGTCTTTCACAGCTCCCATCTGGATTACTTTATGAGCTACATAACTCACATCCCTAGATTTGTGTTTGCCATCATACTACCAGATTAGTAATTTCAAGTGGAATGCAAAATTACACCGTTCTCCTGCTCAAAATTCCCTGTTTTCCATCATAACTGATATGAAATCCAAAATCTGTGCTGTCCCTTGCAAGGCTGTCTATGCTCTGACTCTTCCTTATAGCTGTATCTATAACTAGTTCACTTTATTTAAGCCATACAGGCTCTCACTTCCTCACGTTGTGTTCAAATCTTTCTCTGAAAGATTGTCCATTGCATGAAACTTAGGCAGGTTTGCTCCTACTTTGTGGCTTATCTTTCATCTTGCTTGTTTTGTCATCAGATTTACACCTTCCAAAATGACAAAGGAATGCATGACTGCCCTGAATATCTTCCATGAGAATGTCAGCTTATGACGATATTTGTTTTGTTTGTATCTGTATTTATACAGTGTCTAGAATAGATTTTATTTATAGACAAAGAAAATAAGGACCAATTGATTGATTGATTGACTGATGATTAGTTAATGAATATGTGAGAAAAGCCCACACCAATGAATTTCAAAGATCTTTATTAAATCTCCTCTTACAGATGCTAAGGATATTTTCCAATATACATTTTTATTGTGTCTATCAGTCAAGGTCTTGATCACTTTGCCTATGTTACTAGTGTACTTCAGCTTTTAAAATTATGTCATCTAAACTATTAATTCACACACATAGGGCACAGTAGTTTTGAAAAAAATGCCACTTAAATACCTAATTATGAAGCTATGAATTTAATTTTAACTGGCACCCTTAAATTTCATTGAATATTATTATAGACTATATCTATAGCTAAGCATGTATGACTACAAAATAACTTTAGATAGACTGATTCACATTATTGCAAAACAATGCTTTATCTGAAGAATTGTTAAATGTAATTATCTTAAATATAGCTAATTACATTACTCTGCAGTCATTTTTGTATGTGGCTTAATCCTTCTTAATTACTTTGTCCTTTCAAGTTCCTGTTTTGTATATTTTCTAAAATAAGAAAAAACATGGCACAGAGGAGATAGCTTGGCAGTCCAAGTGCTTGCCTGGCAAGTGCAAGGACCCAGGTTAGATCTCCCATAGCATATGCCATGCTGACCCACCCTGAGCACACCAAGGTGGCCACCAAATAGATAGATAGATAGATAGGTAGATAGATAGATAGATAGATAGATAGATAGATAGATAGATAGATAGATGAAAATTTAAAAAGTAATAAAATAAAAAAGCCTAATTTTCAACAACTGCAGAAGATTAAAACAATAGAATACTGAGTAAGCCACATTTACCTGAAAAGCACATATTGCAAATGTCACTACTATAACACAAATGCATTCAGGTATTTTATATTTTTCTTTAGTACGTTAGCCTAGCACAAGATGAAAATTGTGCGCCAGGCAGGCTGTTATGGTTTAGAGCTAAAATGATCATTTTAGCTCTTGTGTATTTGGAAGGTGACACAAGCACAAGGGCTTGTGGGTAAGTCTACGATGAAATCAGCGGCTGAGCATGACGCGGCCTACTGTGCCCAGTTCAGGATGTGACCTGGAAGGCTGCACTCCTACCCCGTCCTTCCCTCCCATCTCTGTCACCTGGAGGCCATCAGCTGAGCAGCTCGTCCTACACTGTGTCCCCTGCCATCCTGTTTTTGCCAAAGCCAACCACCAAGGCCTGAAACCAGGAAGTAAAGTAAACCTCTCTCCCCTTAAATCGTGGATATCATTGAACAGAAAATTTAGGGCACCACTGAGTTATAGGATGCTACAGCTGTCAAAGGCTTAAATCAACAGCTTCTGACATTGTCAGTTCTGCCAATAACCCACTACGATTAGGGAACAATGGGCTATATATACAGCTACTTTCTCTTAGTTCAATGAGAAGAAATTTTTATATCAATAGTGATTAGAAAAATTATCATTTCTGCCTCCTGTGCTCTAAATGACTACTACAAGGACAACAATATGCATTATATCAATTATTGGGAATGTACTACTAATGTGTTTTAAGACTGTCACATTGTTATTTCTTACTAAAAGTAATAAAAAAATATTAAAAATATAGCAGGTACTTTGCAAGTACTTTGTCTCTATGATGGAAAAGCAGCTAATACAGATTTATACGGTGGGATCCTCTTGCTAAGCTCAAATGACAACTTTGCTCTTCTTATTAAATAAAATTCTTTATTAAGTAAAATTGAAGTGTTAACTGTCTTTCATGTGGCATAAACAAGTTCTAATCTTCCCTTGCCACTGCTCTTAACAGACAAAAGAAGATACAATTTGGAATAAAGACAAATATAGCGCATTCTCAAAGCAGAGAATGCTGATTAGTCTATTTTTATGAGGATCAATCTAGTTTATTCTTCTCTGACAATTTTCCCTTTAGGGGACTCAATAATTCTTTAAACTAATTTATTAAATTATATCTATTTGACTAATATAGGTAGATAGTTCAGAGAACCAAGGGTAGCAGTCTAGGAATCTTAACAGTAGGAGCCCCAGAGTTGTTTATTTGTTTTCAATTCTGGCATGGAATTAATCAGCATGTCTCATTTCATATCATGGGTGTTTTAAAAAGTTTTCCTAAATAAGATCAAGTAATTATCCGGCATCACATATCCCATTCTCCTATGTTGAACGGCAGTGGAACCACAAAACTAACAATCACACCATTAAAAGATGTTTAAAATAGCAATAGTTTTTATATGTGAAAATAAGCAAACAATTACAAAATCTAGATTCCTAAATAAACTTGCACCCGTTTCACGTTCCTGCTACTTTCTGTGCACTGTTTCTTTGACCTAAAAGCCTCTTTTCCCTTCTGTCCATCAGACATCCTTCTGCAGAAGGACACACAAGCACAGGCTGTTGCCTCTGCATGTCCGCGGAAGAGTGGCTTTGAGCCTGGAACACTGCTCTGCGCTGCTCTTCACATCCTCTGCTGGGCCAGTTACTTGATTTCTCTTTCTATGCATGATGTGTGCTTTTCTTTTATTCTGCTGTTCAGTGTATGCCTTATGATATCTGGCCGACCTCATTGCTGTGTCTATTTCCAGTGGCAAGAAAATAGGCTCCTTCACTTGCAGCCTGAGGGGGTTGCATACAGGCCATTTCCCTGCATCTGCTATGTGGCAAGACCTGTCAGTCATAGGAATAACCCTGACAGTCGGAGGCCATCTCGCTCTGCCTCTTCTCTACAAGAGCATAAAGCAGTTCCATCTGATCAGTGAATGGCATCTTTCTTGGTGACTTTGACACCTACAAGCTGGGTAGTGACTTAGCAAATGCCCTGAGACTGCCACTCCAGTGTAGAGTCTGTGGGACTGCCTGCTGTACTGCAAGTAATGAGCATCCTGCTCCTGATGTGCTACCGTGGGATGCTTGCTGGAAAATACTCATTATTTAGGACTAGGCAGTTAGTTATTTGCTCTCTATGGTCTGCTATGGTGATACTGCACTTACCTGTAAAATCCAGCCTATGTTAGTGTTTTCAGAAATTCCTTGTTTAAATGCCTCTATTTATAGGTAATCCTTTCCTTGGACATATTATCTTGTGTTTATGATTGTATTGCTTGCATCTGTCTTGGTTCCTGACACTTAAGAAGAGTTAAGTAAGGTCTTTTAAATTAAATGATTTGTGGGGCCAGCGAGATGGCTCAGTGATCTAAAACACCTTCTTAGGCAAGCTTAGACAACCTCAAGGACCACAGTTTGATCCCAGGCACCGCATACTGTGCCAGCCCCACCCCCACGTCAGGCTGAGCTGGCCATAATAGTTTAAAGATTAATTGCTTAATTAATTAATTAATTAAATGATTTAATAAATGAATTGATGAATAAATTTATTCACCAGAGTTACAGGACAGAAAAAGACTCAGGCACTTCTTCTTAGAAAGTGGTTTTACAGTTTTCCATTTTGGTTCTTGTTTTGTTTCTGTTTCTTTTTTATTGCATTTAATAAGAAACAACAATGTGATAATTTCAAAATGCGTCAGTAGTACATTTCCAATATTTGCTACAATGCATATTGTTGTCCTCCTAGTAATCATACCAAGCACAGGGTGTTTGGTTCTTGCATTTAGATTCCTTTCACTTTCTAAAATGTCTATCATTGTATTACTCCCTAGAATATAGCTATTTTCATATTGTTCATAATTTAATATTAACTTAATAGTCATCCCACTAGTCAGATTTTTATTGTAAATTACAATTTTTCCCCCTTTCTATCATACTGATTCTGTATTTAAGTCAATTTTTGGCACTTTGTGATCCTCACTGCGTTGAGATCCACAGAGCTCACCTGACATTTGGACTCATTACCGTGCTTCCTAAGGGCTTTCTTTTCTCACTGTACAAAATACTACCTTATAAGTTAGAAGAAAAATCTCTTCCCAGATTGCATTAATTCAGACATAACTGGGGTTACTGGCTCCATTATGTAGGTCATAGTGAATGCCTCCTTACCCTCTGGAGAGCCTAATAAGCAGGACAGGCAAGTACACAAGCTTGCAAGGTGTGAGAACACACTAATACTTAGAAAAACCCTATTCTCTGTTAATGTCTTTGGAGAATTCTGCCCAAAAGTTTTGTCTCAAATCAGTTAGCCAAGCATTGTGTTTTGTTTCGTTTTGTTTTGTTTTTTCTTTAGCTGACTTTTTTATAAAACTCAAGAAAAAAAATTACATCCTACAATGTCACCTCTCTTTCAAGACTCATAAAGAGGAAAATATTTTCTTGTCTGTTCACTTTTTTAAATAATTGAAGCACCATCTCACTCTTTTTAATTGAGCCCATTCACCTGTGACAAGTGCAAGCTGTGCTGCGGTTAGGACAATACAAGTTTGTCAGCAGGTTCACTTGCAGAGTGCTCTTTACCAGGGCAAAATTGCTGATGTCTTGAAATATTCTTGGTTGTTAAATTCTAGCAGGTGTGCATAAACAAACAGCTCCATTTACTGAAGAAAGAGGAAAAGTCGAGAGGGGAGTGGGGCTGTGACAATTGCTATTTCCATTCTCTTGTTAAATCAACCAGATCCTGTACAGCCCTGCAAATCCATTGTACATGATACACCCCTTCCATGGTGGGAACACATTTGCTGCAGGCTGACTGCACATTTTTAACGCAATTCTCAGAGCTGCCTCTTTGCTTAAATTCATTCAGAGCAAGAAAGTGAACAAGGAGCAAGAACAAAACTATAATGCCACAATACATATTCAATATCACGATACGGTGTCTGTCTTTTATAAAGTCATTCTCTAGTTCCCTTTCATAGATGGCTCAATATGATGTGAAGTACTAAAGCACCTACAATTCATGCCACTTATTTATTGATCATACACAAGTGTATCAACACAGGATTCCTGTCACACAGCAGGAGGGTCCACAGCTTTGTACTTGAATGAGTGAAGGAATGGATCAATAATAAATGAATCAGTGAATGGGTAAATGAGAATGAATTTTTTTTTCTCCTAAACTACTCAACAAGCTCCTTGATGTCACTTTCTAGGAATCAACCTCATATGAAGTGTGATTGGAAAGTACAAACTATACTTAAATTTTAAAAGTTATAGTAAAATGAAAAATTGCCATTAATATCCTTCAAGATACTTCTACTAGGAGCTAGCAAGATAGTTCAGGAGTCTGAAGCACCTGCTTAGGCAAGCCTAGGCGCTGTGGGTTTGATCTCCAGCCAGCCCCACCCCCAGGGTGAGTGAACCAGATGCAAAAAGGAGAAGGAGAAGGAGAAAGAGCAGGAGAAGGACAAAGACAAGGGGAAGGGGAAGGGGAGGAGGAGGAAGAGGAAGAGGAAGTGCCCTTAGTTGCACTACTGTGGTTGCCCTGGTGTCCACAGTCAATCCAGCACCATTACCTTCCATGGTCATTTTTACTTTGGGAAGAGCCAGAAACCTCACAGAGTAAAGGCTGGTGAAAAAGGTAAATGAGGACACACTGCTGTGTGCATTCATGGGCCTGCATCCTGCTGGGTGGCTCTCCACTAGAGCTTTTGCTGTAGATCTAATCAAAACTCATAAAAACAGTCACCAAGGAGGACTTCCAGGTCTACTTCAGAAGGCAGCGATAATGATAGGTTACATGTGTGCACAGAGAGGGGGAGGACTGCGGAGTGGTGAATGGCAGTGGGTCTTTAATTATAATAATTTTTATCAAAATAGTTACTGTGTTTTTGATCACCTCTTATAGCTTTGATCTCACATTTTCCATTTTTTTAAAAAGCTTTTTCCTTTCATTAATAATAACTCTAGGGCTGGCCAAATAGCTCAGCGGATTAAAGTGCCTGCAAGCAGGCATAAGGACCTGGGCTTCCATTCCCAGGTCAGCCATGCCTGCCCCGCCCCCGGGGGCTCACTGAGGCAACGATTGAAACTGGGTGTGGTGGTATGCACCTGTAATCCCAGCTCTTGAGAGACTATAAATAGGCGGATCACTGAGTCCGATCTAGTAGTGACACCCTGAATACCCTGTAGATCCTTCCCTAAAATGCACACCCAAAAAAAGAAAAACAAATACTTCTAAAACAAATATATAGTGGATAAAAACGCATGGTTGTATTATTTCTTAAAGTCCTATTGTGTTGCTACACAGTTGAGAAAAACCTTAAAGCATGCGCAAATGTAGTTTAGCTCCTGTTAAGAAACAATTGAGACCCTCCTATATCCCTTTGGACAGTAAATGAAAACTGGAAAGCAAGAACAAATTAAAAGCCTCTGTAGTTCTCCAGCCAACAGGGCAAAGGAAATTCCAGCCAAGAGCTATTTTTCAGACTGCTTGCGTTGCTATTTAGAGAAAGCCCTCAAGAGGAGTACAGCTTGCAGCAGCACGGCCCCCCTTATCCTGCCTCACCCACTTTCCACTCCCATTGTACCCCGACTTGACCCTGGCAAAAATGGACCCCTCAAGTGCCACCCCACAAACTCAGTCCTAGCAACCATATGAGAATTATAAGGGCAAAGAGCCAGAGACAAACACAGCAAGAACTGTTTGCAGGGCTAAAGTTGTCTTTCTTAAATTGAGTTTCTTGGTACAATTTAAATATACAGGAAGATCACATTCATCACACCCAGTTTGCATCTGTACATTATATCTCTTTGTTCCTCTTCCACTCCCCTTCCCCTTCCGTCTCCCCAACCCCCTTGCCTTCCCCTTATTTTCAAATCTTTCTTATAAGCATTAAGTAAGTCAGGTGTAATGTTTAAAGCTCTATTTTTCAGGACTTTGTTACAGTTTCCTCACAACCAACTGCTCTCTTCCCGGAGCTGCCACGGTGAGCATAAGACTATAAAAATGAATGAAAGACAGAGAAGGACATTTGTTCTTTAACGTGGTCCTAGGCTAGTAGTCAAACATCAGCTTTCTGCTCCAACCTTGGCGTGCAAACATCAAACAGCGCTGGATGGCATGCTGGACACAGTTTTGCTTTCCTCTGCTACATGCAAAGAAAACAAATTTGCTCTATCAGATCTTGTGTCCTGTTTTCTTCAAAGCAGTCCTATATCAACCTGCTATTCAGACCTTTTGGTTTAACTTGCAAGGAGAATGTGCCCTCAAATTGGCTGCAAAATAGAATACTAGCTATGCTGGAGATCCCTTATTAACATATGAGTTTTGTGCCATGACAAATATAACGAAAATCAAGAATAATGATGCAAGGCTTCACCCAGTGAAAAATTCAGAATTTTATATATGGGACCCAAGAAAGGACTGGCACATATATATGTCTAAGAATAAACTACAAAACATAAAATTTTCTTGGGCAAATGAAGGCTCTAACCACTATTTCAGTTGAGAGTCGTAAGCAGCGGCTGGCCAGTGCATGTCCATGAGTATTCACGGGCCAGAGCATGTCAGCACAACAAGCACATCAGGATGCTCCGAACATGCTCAAGTTTGAGAGAGAAGGGGGTCCTCGTCCTATGCATGGAAGATGCCCTATTTCCATGTGATTGAAGACAAGGAATCCAGCTGCTCGAATATTGAGGACAGAAGACTTTTCAAAGAAAACAAAAACAGATTTTTAAAATATTTTTATAACATTTCATAGGAAGACTTGCCATTTAGGTAGTAGAAATAATAAATATTTATTGCATTTAGTAGTGGTTTCAATATGCTATTTCTTATTTTGAGGGTACAAGAAAATAAAATACTTCTATGCTTTGAAAAGCTATGTTTTCACAGTCTGCTGCTCACAATTTAGACTTTTCGTTCTAAACTAAACACAATTTTGAATGTAATACATTTTATGTCTAACAATTTTTATATAACTATATCCCTAGTCTGTTTATTTTCTTTTACTTTTACCAATAGATATGCCTCTTATTTGTGACGTTAGCAGCAGGAAGGCCTTGTCTTCAAGTAGGGAAAGTATTTGTTTTGTTAGTCATGTTATTTCATCTTCTTGTCACTCATGTAACCAGTGTAGAAAACCTCTTTAAATGTTTTCTTCTGTTTGCATCCTGTTCATGTCTGTTCACTGAACTTCAGATTATTCCCTTTTGTCCCATTCTTGTATAACTGTCCCAGAGCATCCTGGAAGCATTACACTGGGAGATCAGAAATAATTCTAATCCAGAATTTACCTTCACTGAACCATGTGGCATTATCTGCCTGTGTATTTTTGTCTACTGCCAAAACGAAGTGAGGAGGTCAGGATAAATAAAAATTGACTACAAAATTCTGCGTACATATTTTCTTTCCTTAAGGAGAACATCCATCATTTATCAGCCATCACTGATTTACTTCATAGAGTAACTGATCAACACTCTTCTCTCTCATATCCTACCACAACAAAGGCAACAATATGAGCCATTGCGATGAACGCAGATCTAAAAATATTTATATATACTGAAAAGTGGTGAAAAATCTGTAAAAATTCAATGAATTCAAGAGATGCAATCATGAAAAATTAGCAAACAACAGCAATAAAATTATTAGAAAATATACTTATATACATGCAATCTAGGTAATATATGAAATAACAAAATTCAATAGATACAGTCAATAAAATTTATTTAAAACTATGTTCATGAATTTAAAAATATAGGCACTAACAAGTGTCATTAATGATCTTATGTATAGGATGTAATATTTTAAAATTATTTTTAAAATAAACAAGATGCATCTTAGCATCATACAGAATACTGTATGATGATGCTTTATATTCAATTACTGGAGAATTCAACTGTATAACTCTTAAAGTATGACGCTTCAGCATGTTTATGTTAATCATTTGATAACTGAAAATACATGGAATCAAAAGCTGTCTTGAATTTACAGGTGGACATTTATACAAAATATTGTATTTTTTGCTCAGTGTGATGAACTATCTGTCTTACAGCCAGATGGAAATTGCTAAGGTGGCCACCATAGAGCTTCCTATTGTTAGGCAGGTCTTTCCTGAAGGCTTTTTCCAGGAAGAGGTTCATTGGTGTTGCACAGGGTTGGACACGATGCTGCATAGATGGAAATTCCATTTTAAATTCCAGCCGTTAGTAAGAAAGGACTTCCTTTCCAAGCAAAGCTTAAATTACCTATGGTCATACAACAATGAATACCAATCCTTACAGAGAAAATGCATATCCTGCATGCTCACATTAGATAAACACAGAAAATACATTAATCCATAGTGATAACTGGTGTTTTTGAGAATGTATTACATGGAAATAAAGATCTGGTAACCTCTACCTGGAAAATCCCAAAGAAACAGCTACTAGAGTTTTATAAAGAAATTAGAAAGGAGAAGCATTTATTTATGCCAGTAGTAACCACTACTAGAGTGTAATGGGGGAGAATAACATGTTTACAATGGCAATGAAATTCATAAAATATTCTGAATTAACTAAATATAAAAGATTGAAATCCTGTAGTCTTTGTTTTTTTTGTTGTTGTTGTTGTTTTGTTTTTGTTTTTGTTTTTGTTTTTTTGTCTTTTGTGAGACAGGATCTCACTATGCAGTTCACGCTGGCCTTGAACTCACTTTTGTAGCCCAGGCTGGTCTCAGACTCCTGCCTCAGCCTCCCAAGTGCTGGGATTAAAGGAATGAGCCACCACGCCCGGCTCCTGTAGTCTTTTATTAAAGTTTTTTTTTTAATGAATTTAGGACACATTGTACAGGGTGTACAGGGTCTCACTACGTATGTCAGATTCATAGTGATTCTCCTGTTTTCAGCCCACCAAGTGCTGGGCTAACAGGTGCTCACCACCATGCCCAGTCTCAATCACCACTTCAGCACACCCAGGGCTCAGAGCTGGCACAGTATGCAGGGGATGGAACCCTGGCCACTGCACTTTGCCTAAGTAGGTGCTTTGGCCCACTGCACTATCTTGTGGCCCTATAGTCTTCACTATAGAACTTCAGAAGGACTCAAAAATAGGACTTCAAGGAAACTGCATAAAACTTTTCACAAAAAGAAAATGATGATTTAAAATTCTGGTGGAATGATTTGAAATTTCTATGGAATATGAATGTTATTTTTCATTTCTTTCAAATAGAAAATAAATATTACAAGGGCATCAATCTTTGCTGCATTAATTTAAAAATTCAGTAACATCCAGTGAAATATTCCTGATTTTAAAACCAATTTTAAGGTAGATTTAACTATGTGAAGTCAAACACTACACCTCTTTTGCTCTTAATTCTATATTCAGTGCTTGGCATTGTTGGTAGCACATAGTAGGCCCGTGACTGGATACTACATATTATTTGGATAAATAAATGAAAAAATATAATTCAAATAATAAAATGACTTGGTATGCGTCAAGAGCTAAATGTGCTGAAAAAAAAGAAAAGCCTGTCAGGTTAATCCACGTTTCAGGTTAACTCTGTCATAAAAAAGTAACAATGAAACTGGGCGAAATAAGTGAGGTGCGTGTTGTTAAATATTGAACAGAATGTGGTAAAACACTACAGACTCTGAACAGCTCAATTATTAGGTAAGTCTCACCTGGGTCCCAGCACTCTGCCCAGGAAAACCTTCCTGACCATAGCATGAAAAGGAAGATCCCATATGGAATGCTACGATCTTTCTAGAAAAATAGAATAAAGGCTTTCCAGAAGAATCGTACACAACTTTCTTTGATATAGCTGTAAAACTGTCAACAAAGTATTAGCAAATTAAATCCACAAATACATAAAAGGAGTAATATTTTATGACCAAATCATGTTTATCTTAGGAAGGTATGGCTGATTCGCCATCCAAAACACAATGTAAACTACTATGTTTCAAAGAATGTTCTGGTCAACTGAAGTAACTGCAACAACCATGGTAATAAATGATCTGCTGTGAAGGGCCAATAAGCATTCTACCTCCAGGAAGACCTTCTTTTGTACGTTTTTATTTATTTTATTAATATTAATGAGAAAGAAATAGCAATGAGACAGTTTCACAACAGGATAGTAGGACAAACACAAGAGTTAACACATTTCATATTGTCTTTATAGTAGTTATTCAGAGTACAAGATGCAGACGTGATACCTTGTTTAAACACTATTAGTACAAATCTTTCTTCTCAATGAAGAAAGACAAAGTAGCTATATATATATAAAATCCAATAGCCCATAATATTAGTGAGTTATCAGCAGAACTGGTAACGTTGGAGGCTGTTGACTTGAGCCTTTTGCAGCTCTTACTTCATCTTAACCATCCACAAGAAGACCTATTGTAAAGAGAAGCTTTATTTCAAAGACAAGAACTAATTTAAAGACCATCTAAAATTGAAGCTGATCACATGATTTTAGAAAATCCAGTCATTTCTTAGAGAATACAAACTAAAAACTGAAGGAGAGATGGGATACAGAGAAAAGAGTGCGTAGTTTCTTTGCCGAACATATTTTCTTTAAGATATCTCTCCAATCATTTCAACTGCTTCATAGCTTTGTTGCAGACCCACTCTGGCTTGTGCAGAATTAGTATACAAAGGCCTCATGGATCATATTTGACCATTAATGACCAGTGATTGAATGGGTAAAGAGTAATCAATTGTTCCCATTTCAGTTAAGTTCTACTTGTACCATACTGCACATCCAAATTTCTTTGTGACAATTTTCCCCAACGTCTGTGTGGTAAAGGAGTCCAGGTCATTAATGCTTCTCTAGCTTTCCAACAGATACTGCAAGAGTCACAGTAAGAGACCCAGAGAAATGACTGTTGGGACCAACTGGGCTGTTTTGAGAGCTCTGAGGGATGAGAATCACTTAAGAGCATCTATTTTAGGCTCTGATTTTTTTTTTTTTTTTTTTTGTATGCTTTACTTCTCATTTAAGGCATTTAGTCTGAGGATGATCATGTTTCCACCCTGGGTACAAGTATAATTACTAGGCCTTGCACGTCCGTGCAAGTCTTGTTTTCAGCTTTTGCCTTACAGAGCTTATGTATTAAGACAGGGCTCCTACCTGGGTTGGCTTGTGGCTAGCTACCCAGAAGCACAAGAAAAACTGGGAAACTAGGTGAGGCAAAAGGCAGGCTGTTTCTCTATCCATTTCTCCCTGATGGTAACTGAACCTCCTATGTGGCTTTAACTCCCATCAGACAGGTATCCAAGGACATGTCAAGGTTTCTCCAGCCCCATGACACCCTTAATTTTGTTTCTTTCCTTTCTGTCCCTAACCCAGCAGTGGTGGCAGTGGCTTCTTCCTGCTGCTGTGGACACCTGAATTGCCTCACCATATGTTTATCTTCTGTCACATGTTCATGGATTCTCTGTATATATTATTTCTAATTTATATTCTAAGAGATGTTTTATTTTCTTAGGCTGCAGGCCTTACTCTACAGAAGAAGATTATTCAGCAAAATGAAATGCAAGGTTTTACCTTCTAAGCAAAGGTTTTATTGCTCTATACTTCTGTTTTATTTTTTTATCAACACCTTATGGGGGATGGAAATATTTTGAGTGAAGCTGGTGGAGACGGTGTGTGGTTTTCATTGTTGCCATTACTGACTGCAGAACAAAAGGGTGCTGCTTCTCATACTCTTGTTCTCACTTGCGCGTTTGAAGTGTGAAACCTCAAAGTGTTGACCTCAGAAGCTCTCAAAGCCTTTGACTTTAATAGTTTCTCACTTTTGTGGATATTTCACAGCTGCCTCTAAAAACACCTTCTGATTCCTGCGCTTGTGCTTGGCTGTCCCTAAGGCTGATAACTAAATATGTGTTTTATAGCATACAGATTCCACATTCTTCTCTCCCTCTTTGACCATAGTACTGGTACTGGCAGGAAGAGCCAACGCTGTTGACCACATGATCAGAAGAAAGTCTGGCAAAGTAAAAAGTTAAGCCCATGCTCCTGCTCCTCTGCCAGTCTAGTCGGACTTCCAGTGATAAAAAGAGTGCCTTTTTCAATTAGATTATCTTATTAGAAATTTCCCACAGAAGCTGAAGAATGTAAGTAACAAATATCTTCCATTATTTTTTTCAGAAGCTATCTAAACCCATCTTCTAGCAAATATCTTCCATTTTTTTTTCAGAATCCATCTAAATTTCTAAACCCATCTTCAAAATATATGCCTGTATCCAGTGATCAAGGCAGAGACATAAAGACCCATTCATTTTGGCTGATGCGAACAGTTTGCAGGCTGTGCTGCTTGCCAGTTACCTCTGTGTTTGGCTGAGGCTCTGCCCCCATCAGTGGCACACTGAGCTCTCCCTCTTCCCAAACCTTCTTCTTCTCCATCCCTTTCAACAGAAATTGATCCATAGCAAAAGTCACCCACCCAAATTCCAACTCAGCACAGTATTTGTTTCCGTAGAAACCAACTCATGAAAGTCAGTGTCAGGTATGATCTGAGAAAGTCAGTGAACCTTGCAAATATCTCCATTCACTATACTACCAGCAAAGAGGAACCCAAAGTAGACAATAAGCAGACATTGGCTGGAACTATAGAATTATTATAATTCATAGATCGCATGTATTTGTAAAGGTTCTCAGGAGTGACATTACCAAAAATAGGTGTATCTACACCCACAGATGTTTATTATAAGGAGTTGACCTACACATTATGGAAAATGACAAGTACAAAATCTGCACTATAATTTTTCTGATTCAAGGCATACAAGAATTTATAGAAAATCTCTAATCCAAGTATGTGTTCCAGTGAATTGTGAATGCCTAATTCTCTAATTAGCTAAAGAATTCTCTTTTGTTTGGAGAAGCCGATTTTGTTGTTGTCGTTTTTACTCCTTCTACTGACTGAATAAGGCCTACTAGTATTATAGGGAGACAGATGTTTACTCAGAGTTCACAGATTTAAACATTAATGTTTACCCAAAACACTCTCCATGTGAACACTTACAATGAATTATTGCAGTATCTTAAGCTGAAAAACATAGCCTTCGTCTAGATCTTGAAATCATATATGGAGGTAAGCCGGGCATGGTGGCGCACACCTATAATCCCAGCACTCAGGAGGCTGAGGCAGGAGGATCAGTGCGAGTTTGAGACCAGCCTGGGCTACAAAAGTGAGCTCAAGGCCAGCCTGAACTGCACAGTGAGACCCTGTCTCAAAAAGACAAAAAAAAAAAAAAAAAAAAAAAAAAAAAAAAAAAAAAAAAAAAAAAAAAAAAAAAGAAAAAAGAAAAGAAAAAAGAAATCAAATCATATATGGAGGGCTTCTTTATAGATGCAATAGGATTTCGAAATGGAGAGTCAGATGAGCGCCCCCTAAACTGTAATCCCAGATATCCTTATAAGACACAGATGAGCAGAAGAAAATAGGTAATATGATAGCAGAATCAGAGATGAGGAGGATAAACTTTGAAGACCAAGAAGGTGACAATCACCAAGAAACATGGACAAATATCAACAGTGCTTCTAAAGCCAATAAACTACAGGAGCTTATGCTTCAACATACTGGCTTTGGTCCAGCATCTTGGTCCCTTTCACATCGCGAGACAGAACATTTGCTACTCACATCTTAAAGCAGAAAGAAGCCAATTGGCCTCATGTTTCAGAGGATTCATTCCATGGCTAGCTGGCTCCGGCAGAAGCATCATGGTAGAAGGCCTGGCCGAAGAAAGTGCATCATTGCTCTGCAGCCAGGAGATAGAGAGGAAGACCCAGGAAAGGCAATACGTGCCAAAGGCACACCTCTGAGAAGCACAGCTCCACCTGCACCAGTACAGTGAGCTATGAACCCATCGGTGGATCAAGCCAGTGAGAAACACCGAGCCCCCTCATCCAGCCACTTTCTAAACACCCTTACTTAAAAGTATGAGACTTAGGGCCTCTGAGATAGCCCAGTGGACTAAACACCTGCTTAGGCAAGCACAGGGACTGGAGTTAGATTCCTGGTACCGCATGTGGTGCTGACCCCACCCACGGGCAAGCTGAGCGAGCCACCGAGTCTGGGCGTGGGGGATCACTACAAGTCCAAGTTGCATAAGTGGGATCTTGTACCAAATACATTATAAATAAATAAATAAATAAATAAATAAGAGACTTATAGAGGACATTATGGACCAAAATTATAGCTCCCACTGAAAGTGGTTTGGACTACTGAATGTTGGCAAAGTAAGAGAATAAATTTGTGCTGATGGCCCATTGCAATGCTCTTGCTCAACTGTGAATTTTATTTTATTTATTTTATTTTGTTGTTGTTGTTGTTACTGTTGTTGTTGTTACAGGGTCTCACTACACAGGTGGACTCATAGAGATGCTCCTGTTTCAGCACCCCCAGCACTGGGATTACAGGTGTGCACCACCTTGCCCAGTTTTGAGGCTGGCAAGATGCACTCGGGGCTATGGGGTCTGCACGGCATGTGATACTGGGGACTGAGCCTGGGTCCCTCACTCTTGCCAGGCAGGCTCTTAGGCTGCTGAACTATCTTCCCAGTTCTCCACCGTGATGACATTGCACCTTTACATGAAAAATATGGCAGGCCATTGAGATAAACACATATGGTAGCTAAGAGTAAAAAACCAACTAGCATGATTGCTAGGGGATGAAAAAGAAAATACTAATTATAACCCCAACATCAATATTAGTTACTGGTCCTGTAATTTTTCCTTCTAAACTATTTTCTGAACATAGGTTAAAAAGTAGATATGACCAGCATAACATACAAACTATGAAAGATTTATAGATCTTTTTTCAAGCAAAACATTCTGCCCAGCTGCGCGGTGTAACCAGAAGACAGCTATCATACGTCAGCTCCCTCAAAATTACCCCTGGTGGAGAGATATCTTATTGGAAGTTGTAAGGATTCAGTGATTGCAGGAGGCAGAGCCCAGCTTTTTGGTCCTAATGTGATACAACTCTGAAAAACAAAATTGCAGAAAATTTTCTCAGCAGGTTACTGAGGTTTTGTCTAATTTCAGTTTCAATTCCTCCTTTGCCAGGTATAGCTGACTCCTCTTCCTACATTGGCGTTGGTTCCTAATAACCAGCTTGGCCTGCATATCCTAATATCTAATTATATAACAGTTGCTAAGCGCATGGGTAAGATTATTGAGCTCCTGGCCATAGTCTGTCCAACACTTCCAAGTGACAGGAAAAAGCTGACACTGATGACATCTGAACTCCAAGCCACACCAGAAGTTATAAAGCCAAATGTCCTCTTGGACTTTGCAACTTTTTAAACCAAAAAATTTGAACTGTCATTTCTTATACTATTATTGTACATACTGTATTTTAAACGTATTTATATTGTAACTAAATAATCTTGACTGATGCATAAGAATCTGAATTTTATCTTTAAAGTTTTTTTAATCATTTATTTGTCTATTTGGTGGAGGGTCTCCCTACACAACTTGGACTCATAGTGATCATCCTGTCTCAGCCTCCTCAGCTCTGGCATTACAGGCATGGGCCACCACACCAGATTTGGGTAGCCAGCATAGCATGTGATACTAGGGATCCAACCTGGGTCCTGGCACTTGCCAGGCAGGCACTTAGACCACAGAGATATCTCCCCAGTCCTAGTTTTATTTTTTAAGTGAAGGTAAAGTATGAATGATTATGGAAATAATAGAAATTGTATTGTACCATGACATGACCTAAGAAAACTTATGCTAAGATTAATCTTAGACTCTTCTAGTTCTGGGTAATTATGAGGAAATTAGTCATTCTCACTACTTTATGCGCCATATAAAAATTACTTTGTACTTCTGTGAGCCTATTGGTTTTAACTATTCACCAGAGAACATTAACCCAGTTCTCAAAACACTGCTGTTTTAAACTATGTAAATAATGAAGAGACAACTTGCAATCTATTTGCAAAGCCAAGCAGATAGGCAATGTGAACTGTCTCACTGGAATTGAACATGTTAACTTTAAGCATAGCTCTAAAACTAGAAGAACCTGAATGAGGAAGCCTTGTAGCTCACAATCAAGTGGATCCTTTGAGTTTATTTTTTAAAAAGCATCTATTATAAATATCTTGTCTATTAAGCTTTATTGAAGGTAAAATCCATTTTGATATTATCAAATGCTGCATAGAAGAGTGTTTACAATAGCTTTATTCATACCCATGTCCCAATTGGCAATGACTTCAATATCTGTCAACAGGATAATAAATACATAATCCATGAAGACTGAGGAATACAATACCACACAGCAGTAAAAGGAATCAATGGATGCTACTGAAAATATGTCCAAAATATAAAGACATTGTATTGAATAAAAGAAGCCAAATACTAAAGAGTCTGTAATACCATCCGGGTCCATCCTCATGATACTCAAGAACAAGCAACATGAAGTGATCCTAAGAGAAGTGAAAGAAGCAGTCACCTTGCAGGGGCAGAGCCTGTCTGGGGATGGGCAAGACAGAAGCCTAAGGCTGTGGAAATGTGTTGCACCTTGATCGAAGGATCTAAGCAATTGTTTGGATATGTGTCTTAAAATGCCTTGGGTTGGCACTTAAGATCAGTGTACTTTATTGCATTTATATGTGAGCTAAAATTGAATAATAACATTTAGTTTTAAATCTTCTCTGAATCACTTGACCATGAATATTTTGACTAATCTGCCATATCACAGAGAAGTATGTGAACCATTATAGTGATATAGCCACATATTCTACCATCCTGACACTCTTGTAAATTAATTCATGTACAAGGCTCTCAATATTTTTTTTTTTTTTTTTTTTTTTTT